>JAEANM010016564.1:0-13232 GCA_017656035.1 Myanophis thanlyinensis
ATCAAGGCCGACCAAATTAAAATTTAAAAACAATTTAAAAATACATACTAAAAATTAAAAACCAATTTAAAATCCCCCACCGATGGTACTAGGCCAGACTGGCTTGTTGGAACAGAAAGGTCTTCAGTGCGCGCCGGAAGATCCGCAGGTCCGTGATAGTCCGGATCTCCGGGGGCAGTTCGTTCCAGAGGGAGGGAGCCCCCACAGAGAAGGCTCGAACCCTTGGGGCTGCCAGGCGACACCATCCTGACAGTGGAACCCCGAGGAGGCCAGCCCTGTGGGAACACACTGGCCAGTGGGAGGCTGATGGTGGCAACAGGTGGTCCCGTAAGTGCCCAGGTCCCAAGCCATGGAGCGCTTTAAAGGTGAGAACCAACACCTTGAATCACAGGAAGCCAGTGCAGCTCATGGAGGAGAGGTGTAATGTGGGAGCGCCAAAGAGCCCCCAGAATCACTCACGTGGCCGCATTTTGCACCAACTGCAGCCTCCGGATGTTCTTCAAGGGGAGCCCCATGTAAAGAGCGTTGGCATAGTCTAGGCGAGAGGACATCAGAGTTTAATGCACTTTTTAAAATAAACCTGGCTGATATTAACTATTAAAATTGTGGCTAATGCCTTTAATCCAGGGGTGAAATCCAAGTGGTTTTGCTACTGATTTGGTGCGCGTGCATACGCGCCGATCATGCTGCAGTGCGGCGCTTTAAAGGATTTTTAGAGGCTCCAGAGGCAGCAGGGATCATTAGGAAGGCTCCGCAGACACTCAAAACAGCTGATTCAGGTAGGTAAAAAAAATGGAGCGCATATAAGGTAGGGGCTCAGGTAGGTGGGCAGGGCCAATTTCAAACTTCTACTACTGGTTCTGCCAAACTGGCTAGGACCGGCTGAATTTCACCTCTGCTTTAATCTCATAAAGCACATCACATGAGTAAGTTCCGAATGGTTTTTCCTGAAAGAAATGTCTGAACAAAGAAACATGAGTCTCTAAGGATTTTATTGGAATACAGCTGGCTAGAATTTTTCAAAATTAAATCCCTTGACACAAATGTTGAGCTACAGATATTGTGTAAGAACAATAGTTTATTCATAGACAGGTGGAAACAGACTATTTTACTTTGGTTAATTTTTTACCCTCCTTACCCAAAATAACCCTGGAGAAATCTATACTATTAATACAGAACGTGGATTTCATATACTTCGTTAAATTTGAGGGTAACTACGTAGTACTACAATGTAGTCAGCAACATTCCCACCTGCACAGGCTGAACAGAACAGTGTTGTGAGGGGGGGGGGGGGAACCCACAAGGAAATTACAGTGCAAGAAAGGAAACCAAAATGTCCCGTATCACAAAAAATCTCTAGGATGAGTCTTATGAGAGGACACACAATCACCTTGAAAAAAAAAACATTTTCATGGTTTCGCAAATCTCTTTGTGGCTTCTGCATTACACATTGGGCCTAATTTGGTCTGCAAAACAATGAATCTAAGATCAAGACAATAGTGTAGGGAATAGTTAATTTTTGTGAGGAGCATCCAATATTTGTGAGATTGTGTCCATGCCCCCCAATACTTGTTAGGCCAAGCATCTATCGACCAGGGGCAAAGATATAATCTAATGCCTGTCGTTCGGGTCCTGCTACATTGGGATGCCAGAGATCAGCAATAAAAATCACCTGAGGTCCATCGATGGGGGAACCTGTAACAAAGAGGGTTGCAATTATCATCTCACAAATAGTCCCAAAGCTATATTTAGCCCTCAATTTAATTTCAAAGCCTTTTCAACAACTGGAGCAGATCTGACCAAAATGAGGTGTTTCTCCCAGATAGCTTGTCGGGTGAAATGAAAGAAAAATTATATTAAATAGACCAGGGGTGCTAAACTCAAGGCCTGGGAGGTGGAGCTGGCCCATAGGGTGCTTAGAATGGGCCTGTGGGGCCTGCCTGGAAACAGTGAAAGACTGGCCCTCCCAAGCTCTGTTTTCGCCGGCAAAGGATTGCAGGAGGCCATCGCAGCTGAAAACAGAGCTTGCAAGGCAATGGTGGGCTGCACATAATTTAACAACCGGTTCTGTGAGCACACGCTCGTGCGTGGCTTCCAAAATACAGCAATTTCAAGCTAAGCCGCTTACCTTCTCAGGTAGTCCCAGTGAGTAGAACAGCAGAGGCGTGTAAATCGGCTGCGCTGTGTAAATCAGCTGACCCAGAAATAAAGAGATATAGGATAGGGCGGGGCGGGGCGGGGCGGGGACAGAACTACCAGTTTGGTAGAACTGGTCCGAACCGGCAGCAGCCCACCACTGTTGCAAACGCCATGTGCGGCACTCCCAAACTCTGTTTTCGCTGACAGTGGGTTGCAGGAGATTGTTGCAGCCAAAAATGGAGCTTGGGAGCCCGTTTTCACTGGTAGAGTGCTCGGGCCACTACAGGTGCCCCCTACATAAATGACATCGAGCTGGCCACTCCCACCCTGGCAACATCCAACCTGCCCCCCTCAAGGTCAAACACTACCTTGATGCGGCCCTCCATGTAAGAAGATTTTGGTGCTACCTATTTGATCTTTGGAGTTTACCTTTCACTCGCTTCAGCTCTGCCCATCATTGTTCCACAATGCAGCCCTGAACAGATTATTCCTGCAAGAAAGGCCTTTTTCCAGAAATAAATAAAAAAAACCCAACCCTCTTTTTAGGTGCTTATTTGATACTAGTGCCAAATACCTTCTCTTGGGGAAACTTTCCCCCAAATCCTACACAGAGTAGTGGGAAAGAAAATTGTCTAGAAGTGGTTAGATGGTCGTGAATTTAAAAAAATAGTATGGATCCATCATACTCTGAGACCTTTTAAAGAGGCCATGTCTCACTGGATAAGGACTGGTCTGTGGTCTACTGTAGTACTGGGCTGCAGCATGCTAGAAACCATGCTAGAAGCCACACAAATAAGTGAAGCCCCATCTGTGGGATGCAGTAGCCTGTGAAAACATGCCTCCTCTGGACCACAGAAAAAATTCTCTCCACGGAAACAGACCCTGGTACCCAAAAGGTTAGGGGCCACTGGCATAACAGACAACCAGTCAACCTTGGTGTAACATTTCCTAAACCTGAGATGTCTTGAGGAGCACTCTTATTCAGAACAAATTTATACAATGGGGAACTTTCAAGGAAGTCCTAGCCCCCGACTGCTTTTTTGGAAGAGCTTTTTGGTTTTTTGAAGTCCACTCGCTTCAGTCCTCCCCAATGCCTGCTTTCTCTGCTCTCTTACCATTATGGGCTGTGGTGTGCAAGAAGGAATCATCCACCAGAAGGCAGTATCCTTCAGACCAGCACTGTGGCTCACCACCCACCACCAACTCACAACCAGGTGGTACTTTGAGCCCTAGAAGAAGGAGGAATAAGCTGTGAAAGGGATGCTTACTGAAGGATTGTTTTGTATCTTGCCCCTCGCCCCCATACAAGGAGAAAAGAGAAACATGCTGATTTAAAGCACTAATTATGGAAACAAACTTCCTACGCTGGGAGAAAGGGAAGTTGTCATTTGCAAAATCAAGAATGGGTACCCCATTTGCATGCAGAATTTTTATCAACCCCGTTCAGAATTGTGGCCTCAACCTGGGAGGACCTTCTTCTTCCTTCAACAGAAAATAAACTGTCTTGCAAACAACAGTCATAGCAAGAATATAGAAATTAAAGGAGATAAATGGTGTATGGAGATTCTCAATCATCCAGGTCTTGGTTGTCCCAAAGCTGTTTTCTCCAGAAGGCAACTGGACTTATTTGGGGGAGGGGGGTTCCCCTTGAAAACATTTAGCTTCTCATCCATGAAACATCATCAGTTCCAACAGTGAGAACTGTCCAATTACCTTCTGGAAAAAGCAGCTTTGGGACCACCGAAGATAATTGGAGACCAGGAAAAGAAGATCAGCCCAACATTAAAAAAAAATGTTTTCTGAAAACCCCTGTTCACGTCCTTCTGCCTTCACTTAAGGTCAAGTGCCTGAGATTTTATTGTGAGCTACTGAAAAAATTTAAAACTTTTAGAAAACTTTTGATTAGGAGCCACCCAGAGATAGTTATAAAACCGGAGTGGGTGGGGGCTATATAAATGTTATAAATAAAAAGGTAAAAAGAGTTTATTTGATGGTCCTTGCACTACCAGAACCTACCTATCTACCCATCATCCTTGCACTGTGAATCAAAGTGTTGGCCAATGGTGCATGTTTCTCATAGCACCATTCCCTGAAGAGGCATCCTACAAAGAATGCCTCTTCTGGTAATGCCATTTGTCACCCTCAGATTTTCTAAAAACGTAAGATGTGTTTATAGTTTGTGGGGCAAATTCATCTTAAGTAGCGCTGCAGCTCAGAACAATTGTTCCAATCGGCTTGTTAGGCTGCTTCTAACTATAAATAGCCTAGTTAATAAAAAAGAATAATAATGATTAAACCAAGCTTATAAACAGCTCCTATTTAGGGAACAAAAGAGTTCAGTAACTGGAAAGCATGTATTACAACAAAAGGAGATACTGGCAATACAGGTTTTCAGTTACTGGGGGCCCCTTTCCCACCAAGAAGAAGATGTTGTGATCTGCCCCATTCATTGCTCCTCCAGTCTTTGCTCACCTAGGTGGCACCGTACCCTGGTGTTCGTGGGTCCATAGGTGCCAGGTAGCACCGTCCCAGGCTGCAAGACATTAAAGCAGGCGTTTCCAAAGCAATTGGCGCTGATAAAGGTGCGTAGTGCGCTGAGCGCCCGATACGTCCACGGGCAGCTGCGGCAATTCTGTGCTATGCACTCCCCCTGTCGGTAGAGGTAATAACTGTGCCAGCCAGGGTTGGCATTGACCATCCAACCCCGTGGCATTGGGGTTCCAGGTTCAAAGTCCCTGGCGATGCCCTCAAATTCCCGCAGGATGGCTGGGAAACTGAGTTCGAGAACCTCCACGTCGTGACGCTGGGACTCACGGGGAAAATAAGGGGCCGATGGCAAGTCGGGGAGGTAGAAGGCGCTGGGCTTCTGGATCGCCATCCGTTCACCCAGCTGATAGTGGGCCTGGTCCCGAATACCTTTGTGCAGACGGTTCATACCTGACCACGAATAGCGCTTGGCGTAATCTCGCAGGCTGCGATACAGGCGCTGATTGATGGCGTCGCCCCTGAGGGTGCGGCGAGGGCATCCTTCTTCACTTGGCACACCTTGTGGGTGAGACACGGGGGCCACCTGCCCTGTCCCCACACGATAGCAGTACCAGATGAACAAGAGGGCTAGAGAACCTAGCACAGCGATGGCTGGCTCTGGCCGAGAGTGCCACGTAGAGGGGTCAGGGAGGAGCGGGGAGAGAAGGCCACGGAGACCCCAATCAGCCATGACGCTGGGCATCTTCGGGCCAAGTTAGAGCATCTTATGCAAATCTTCTGGCCTGCCCAGCCGTTCCCAATCGCCTAAGCCAATTCATGAGGGAGCCTTTTCGACCCTCGTTTTTCTATTTCTTCCTGCTCATTTAATATTTTGCCCGGCTGCGGCGTGGAATCTGTACTTTAAACAGACGTCTAATTTCTGTCAGTCATTTCCACCGCTTCTGCCCTGCGCACCACCCCGTCCTTCTCGGCCTCCGTCGCTAGATCCTCTTTCTTCTTCTGAACTGGTTCTCATTCTGCCTTATCAATCCTCCTCTTATCTCCTCTCATCTGCCTTCATTGCTATAATTTCCCCTCATCTAACTCCGTCCTCACTAGTCACCTTCTCTGCTGGTGTCTTCCATTTATTTGCAAGATAAATGATATACCTTCTCCGGACAGAAGGTGTGTATTCCCCTCCCCACCCCTCCTTTAAAAAAAAAAAATCTCTACCTGTTCATGTGTCCATTTCCCAGTCATGCCATCTTCTAATAGTCTTGCCTTCTCTGTCTCTCTCTCCCCCAAATGCCTTTATCATTCTCCTCCCTGTGTGATTCTTTTTCTATCTTCCTCCTGGCTGAACTACTCCTCTGCCAATTGTCTACAGTGATTTCTGTTCATGCACATAAGACTACCAGAGGCATCCGGAAAAGATTAGAGCTTCCCCTTCCCCCCCACACCCCGTTTCTCTCCCCCCCCCACACACCCCGCTGCTCTAATCTGCCATCCCTCCCTTTGACGTCTTCCTCTCCTTCCTCGTATCAGCGCAAGCCGAGGCTTCGCTGCATAAACAGGCACCCCCAACCACAGCGTGGAAACACCCCCCCCCCCTGTATTTAACAGCCCTCGAATGGGCATATGGTCACCCTGAGTGATTGATTTCCTCAGTAAGCAATGGCTTCTAGGGCTTGGGGATGGGGGTGGGCGTGTGGGCGTAGGATTGAATGATGAATTGTTGAGGGCTGCAAAAGGAAAGATGCCAGCTAGGCCCACTTCAGACCAGGGCCCCTCCTCCTCGAACTGCAGCAGAGGCTCAGCCACGTTGGAGGCAACCCCTGCCTGCAGCGCAGCCATCTTTCCACTCCCATTCTCTCCCCCCACCTTCTTCTCCCCTCCCCACTTTCCCGGTGTGCATTTCAGGCTGCAGCCGATTGCAGCCTCCGTTGCAATTCTGAAATAAGTCTTCAAGCTGCACACCAATGGTTACTGCTAATAGCAACGTTCCTGTGTGAAGCATCCTTAGCATCTTCCTCAGCAGCTCCTCCTGGTACCTATATCCTAGCAACTGCCTGGCAACCACAATGTCTCCTTAGCAACCGTCCTCCCATAGCAACTTTCATAGTAACCATTGTGAAGGGGGAGAGATTAAGTTGGAGCCGCCAAAGAGGGGAGGTTCCTTTTTTATGCCGTCGTGCCCCGAAGAGCAAGCACGTCCCCACCTCTACAATCTCTACATCTATCCCTCCCTAATTATTTCAAAAATGCATTTTTTTCCCCCAACTTGATTGTGTGTCTGGTTTCTACAGCCTCAGCCTGGTCGTGGCAGTATTTATAGGAGAATTCTCATCAGGAGTCAAAAACCTTGGAGTTGTGAGGCGGGAAGGAGATGAGATGGGAAGGGGGAAGGGGGAGGATGGAAAAAGTCACAAATAATGTGCAGAGAGAGGAAGAAAAAAGAACAATCCTAAGATGGATTTTGAGGAAGGGAGGAGAAAAATAGAAGAATGTGGCACAATATGGGAATGTTTTCATAATAAACAATATTTCTGTGAGATGCTAAATATTGCCTCAAAAATGATGGGGCCTGTGGTTTGCAAATATCTACAGTAAACTAGGAAGGTATGAAAGTTCACACACACACATACACACACACACACAAACACCAATCCCAAACCCACACTGAGAAATGCGTAAGCTCAAATGCAGTCAGAGATTCAAATGCAGTCAGAGATTCAAATGCAGTCAGAGATTCTACCTAAATGCCTACCTTGAATTTCCCAAAAAATGACAACATCAATATTCTTGCTGTACCTCTTCTGGGGGTGGGAGTGGGGGTGGGGGAAGATGGCAATCTAAGGAACCTGTCATGTTTTACTCTTCTCATCTGCTTCCTTACAAGGCATGACCAAAAATTTATTGGTGTATTTTTTGTAACAAAATGCATAACTTATTTTCAGAATTCTTGTGGGAGGTGAGGTTACAAATCATTAAATCAGATTTGCAACATCACTAATAAAGTTTGCATCCTTGTTTTTCCTCCACGGAGGGTTTATTTTCTGTAAGACAATTCCTCTTTATTATTAAAAAAAGATTTATTGATATATTGGCTTGACAAATCAGGAAGCTGTATTTTTAAAAAAATAAAAATAGGAGCGGACTGTTACATGATGTTCCTCATTTTAAAAAAATCAAATAACACTATTTTCCATATTGCGCTTTCAACCTATATTAATGGGCATCTTCTAGGATGGGGTTGTGGATTTATATCCCCCCCATCTCTATAATATTCAGAATAATGTATAGATCCCGTCCCAAATTGCAGCTGCAAATACACATTGCTTGTTCCATTGTCAAAGACAGAAGGGGAGGGGAGAGACAGAAAGAGACTTGCTTTGCCAAACCACTGAAGGTTTTAGATTTATTTATTTATTTATTTTTTAAAAAGAACCATTCGCAATATCCTTCTATTCTTATTCAAGTTTTTCCCGGTTTGGTAACAGAATCTATTGCAAGCAGCAAGGAACGGGAAAGAGAAACCGACCCAGCGATGGCAATAGATCTATAAGTGACGTTCCAGAAGGGTACCGTATGTAGGTGGCGGAGGAAGAAGGACCCAATGCCTTTTCTTACGCAAAGAAATACATCTACATCGTGGCCTCCTCTTTTTTTTCTCCCTTCCATTGGGTGAATGTAAGACCTGAGAGAAAAAGAAGGGTTCTGGGTGAAAGAGGCCTGACATCATGTTTCCTCTCAAAAATAATTTTCCCGAAAGGAAGCAGTCCACTGCATTTCTCTTCCTATAAACGAAAAAAAAAAAAAAGGGGGGGGGAGAAGAGGGGGTCCAGATAGCACAGTTAATCAGTTATGCAGCAAACAGGAGCAGACTGCAGGAAAGGCACATTTCCAAAAACACAAATGGAAAAAGCCTAGGTTGCTTTGGAAAGGCAAAAAGGGGGGAAAAAAATCCGACAAGAACTAGCCCTTTGCAAAGAAGCTACTGCATTTTCATTTGCTAAGAAGACTCCTAGCTCCACTGCTCCCTTGCCTGGCAGGAGAAGGAAATAGCCAGACTAGCTAGGTATTCTGCAGGTCTGAAGAAATCCAAAATGCGCTGTTTGGAAAAAGCAGGGCTCAACATGCCTCTTTTGCTGCTACTCCTGCTTTGCTCCCTGTCGCTTCTACAAGGTAAGCGGGAAGCTTTTTTTTAGCACAAGGGCTGGGGAGGGGGCTGCCGGCGACCCAAACGGAAGGGGCTTATTTCAATTTAAGCATCTTTTGTATTAAAGAAAAAAAAGGGTTTTTTTTTTTGAAAAATCCATCTTCATCCCTACCAGCTCTCTCCCCCTCCCCCCGCCCTTCCCCGGCACAAATGGCAGGTGTGGGCATGTTGTAAAGATGGTGTTTGTAGGCAAGGGAAACCTATTTGAAAACACATCTTGACATGGACCACAAAAATAATAAAAATAAAAGAAAAAGGATTTGTTTTCATTGCTTGGGGGATGCACACATTTTTAAACAGCTGCGGGGAAAGGATGGTTGCCAGAGGATAAAAGAAGCGAATTATTGATGGTGTGTGGAAATTATGGAGGGGGGGGAAGAGAGGGGTTGTTCTCTGGGTTATAGTAAGTAGAATGTAGAAATCTGATGAGGATTCTGGTCAATAGCAAGGAGGATGTAATTTGGGGTGCTCTTTGGAAAATGGAGAAGAATTCTATTTAAAAAGCTGTTAAAGCTGCTAGAGAGAGAGAGGGAGATCTGGAATCGTCTTTCCTATATTTTTGAGGCATGATAAAGGCTGGCAGTGATTTTAAGGGAAGTAATTATCTATCTCTAAAGGGAGGGTTGTCAGGTTGTTGCAGAAGGTCACAAGTGAAGCAGAAATTTGAGGCTGACCCCTTGACGGGAAGTTACAGATATGCCTGAAGATTTGATAGTGGAAGGTTTGAAAGCTGACCTGAATTTTTGAACACCGGGGTCCAAAAAATGGAGTGGAATGAGATGTGAATGAATTGAACTAGGCAGAGAACAATCTTGACCCACTGAGCTGGTGGTGGTGGTGGGGAATAATTCCTGGGGTTTTGCATTTGTTTTGCTGCCAAACCCCCCCCCCCCCAACCAAATTCAATATTCATGCATTGCTAAAACTGAGAAAGCAAAGCCCAGGTCAAAATGAGGTTACTCCAATAAAGGATCACTCAGAAGGATTGCAAGCAGAATGGAAAAGACTTCAAGAGCCTGAGGTGGTGGTGGTGGTGGTGGTGTGTGTGTGTGTGTGTAGAGAGATTATGAAATCATGCAAAAGGGCGAGCTGTTAGGCAACACATTTCCTTAACCAGGAGGTTGGCACTTCTGCAGCTCTGCAAATTCAGTGCATAAGAAGTTCCAATCTGCTGGATGGGTTAGGTGAACGCTGATGGAACAGGGAGTCACCTGGCAAAGGCCATTTTAGAAGGATGGTGGTAGGGAAGAAGGTCCCAGAATCTGGAGTTTTGTGGGGCACAAGAATGGAAGGGGAAGGAGGAGGACGAGAAAGAGGAGGAAGAGAAGGAGAGGAAGAAGCAACTAGGCCTAGGAAACCAAGAAGGAGGGATAGGGATATAATTCTTGAGGCAGGAAGATGCATAGATTTTCCATTTAGATGTAAGGACACAAGTTTTTGTTTTTTTCCTGGACTGCAGTTAAGAGTGTATTCTCTCTCTCCAACACCGCTACCATCACCATCATCCTTGTTGACTTGGGATGGGGGAGGTTGACAAACAGCACCCAGAAGGTGCTGAACATAGGACAGGAAATCCCAGCAAGATGTCATCTCATGGAACTTTCTATTAGAAGCTTTGCCTTCTCCAGAGGCATCGCCACTGGATTTTGACCCGTTGAACAAACAAAGCAAAATGGGGGAAACCCCATTACCCCAGGACAAGCGAGCCAGGCCTTTCTACTCCTCAGAGCACCAAGGCATTTGACAGAGGGAATAGCAAATGCACGGGGCACCCTAGCCTGCAAGGCAGCTGGCCTTCTTAATAGAGAGAGCTCAGAGCAATTAATGGTTTGTCAGAAGCTGCCCAGATCCTACATGCTGGCAGTTGCCTGCAGCAGCTACAGCTGTCAGTCCTGAACTTGTCATATCCAGGCAGCCCGAGTGATGTGCGGCACATCATTTTTGAGGCCTTCTAGGTCTCCGATCGGATCCACAGACTTCTCTGCTCTTCCAAGCAGGAATTGGCCTCTTCAAGTCGGCTATTATCCTTCCGTCAGCAGCCTGCCTCCTAGCCGTAAGCTTTTGCTAACCTCCTTGTTCCCTTCAATTTATTCAGCAGGAAGCAAAGTTTAGTGTATAAATATGAAGCTAAATGACGCAGCTTTCTGCAGCAAAAGAGAAGGGAGGCAGCATTCACAAGATCACTTTTACACACGTAGGTCTCCAGTGGCTATCTGAGCTACCCGATTTCCCATCAAGACATCATAGCTAGAAATGATTTGCCTCTTTTCACAAGGGAGCTATCCAGTTGGCTGAGGAGACCACATACGTAATTTAGACAAATCATTCCACCTTAATTCACTTTAATCACCACTTCTGTTAGAGTGCCTGAGTCTTAACCAACCATTTCTATTTTGTACACTTTTACCATCTAATGGCTTATTTAGCTGGCATGGATAAAGCGGAATTTCTCTCTCTCCCTCTCTCTAAATTAATAAGTTAGCAAATGGATTTGTCTTATTTATGATTGTGGAACAGCTCAAATTACTTCTTGAGGACAACACACAGATCACTTTGAATTATGAGGATATACCCACTAAGTATATGTGCGTGAAATTATATTTTACATTTTTTTAATTATCCCCAAAAATTATTTTCAATAAAAATGTGATTATACTGCAATTCAAAGTACCATACTCTGGGAAATTGACACTTTCAAATGGCATTTAAGTTTGTAAATGTTACTGTTTATTTTGATTGATTTGGCCAAAGAAACATAGGAAATAAGTTGAGGTGATGATGGTGAAGGAATATCCCACATTTTTTTAGGGACCAGTATCCCATGTTTAGGATTTTGCCTTAGAGAATTTAAGTTTGGTAGAATCGTGTTTCTGATTCTTACTTCTATGCCAGCTATTTGCCTGGGGAAAACAGATTATATTTATTTGGAAAAAAATAAAAAAATAATGTGGCCCAATTCCCCTGTTGTAATGCTCAGAGTGCTCTCAATGCAGTTTATAAATTCTATGTTGAAAGAACCTTGCCCTCTAAAATCTTTCCAATGTTAGCCATTTTAAGAAGCGTGGACTTCAATTCCCAGAATACCTCAGCCAGCATGCGGGGTGGGGGAGGGTTATTCTATCTAAAATAACAGTGAAAATGTTCATAAGTGCAAAAGAGAAGGCCTGCATGTGGTTAAAAGAACTAGCATAGTCAATGATCAGTATATGTAATTTCCAATGTAATTCCATTTTAACAAATTACACAAAATAAGCCAAGAAGATCCAGAGGACGCTTAGGTGCTGTTGCAAGGCCTAGCAAGCTCACACACAGCATTATTAAGTAATCCTCGATTTATGATCACAGTTGGGAATTTTTGTCACAAGCAGTGAGGTTGTTAGGTGAGTCATGCCCAGTTTTATGACCTTTGTTGCTGTGGTTGTTAAGCAAATCACCCAATTGTTAAATGAACCACATAGTCATTAAATGAACTTGGTTTCCCCGTTCACTTTGTTTGTCGGAATTGGGAAGGTCACCGATGGAGATCATGCGACCACAGGACATATAACTTTTGTAAATACATGTTGGTTGCCATTGCCAAGTGCCCAAAATCACGATCTTGTGACCCCAGGGAGGCTGTAAGTGTGAAGACCGGTCATCTTTTTTTTTTCCAGCTCTGTCACAATTTTGAACGGTCGCTAAATAAATGACAAGTCAGGACTATCTGTAAATGGTTAGGCCACACCATAGAATGGTGGCAACTCCTTTATTGAAGGCTCCACTTTGTCTATCAATGTGCCATTCAAAGGAAGGGGAACCAATGGTCCTGTGGACAGAGAAGAGCATTCAGTGTACAGGTAGTCCTCGATTTACAACCATTCGTTTAGTGACTGTTCAAAGTTATAACCGAACCTCAAAATGTGACTTATGTCCGTTTTTCCCATTTACGACTCTTGCAGCACCCCCATGGTCATATGATTAAAATTTGGAAGCTTGACAACTGCATGTATTTATGATGGGGGTTGCAGTGTCGGGGGGGGGGGGGTTTCACGTGATCTCCTTTTGCAGCCTTCTGACGAGCAAAAGTCAATGGGGAAGCCAGATTCACTTAGCAACCGTGGTACTAACTGAACAAATGCAGTGATTCAACTTTCTTAACAACTGGGTCAAAAAAAGCCATAAATGGGGCAAATGCACTTAACAACTATCTTGCTTAGCAACGTAAATTTTGAGCTCAGTTGTGGTTGTAAGTCGAAGATTAACTGCAGTTGCACAGGATTGGACCAGCTTGCAAGGGCGGAAGGCCAAGATTACAGGCCTGGATGGACATTAGGCTGGAAAGCCTAAGTAAACAACCAAGATGTAGGCCTGTCTGTTGCTATAGAAACCCCTTAAATGATTTGTGCCTCTCTCTCTCTCCTTTCTCTCT
>JAEANM010016565.1:0-13232 GCA_017656035.1 Myanophis thanlyinensis
TTTTTGTTTTTTGTGTGCTTGTTTGTTTGTTCTGGAAAATCCAATAAAATTTTATATAAAAAAAGAAAATGATAAACTGGGGGAAATGGCTTTTATAAAATACTTTTATATTTAGCACAACAAAGAATTTCAAAGCAAAAATTGATTGGTTTAGAAATAGCCATCTGTCCAGTTACATCACAAGAATTAAAGTATCCCAAAACATGTGAGCATAGCCATAGAAAAAAGCATTGTATTCTGAGTAAAAGTGAAAGAAACATTTGCAAATGAAAAACATCAAAATGGGTATGGGTAAGATACGTTCTTAGCGCTTCCCAAAGTTGGGTTTGAACTTATGGCAGTTCTTGGACTTATGGCAAATTATTAGTAAAACATTTGAAAAAGCAAATTTAAAATACAAGAAACCCCCTGTTAGTCAGCCAGTACAACAGTACTAC
Source organism: Myanophis thanlyinensis (assembly GCA_017656035.1). Taxonomy (NCBI): domain Eukaryota; kingdom Metazoa; phylum Chordata; class Lepidosauria; order Squamata; family Homalopsidae; genus Myanophis; species Myanophis thanlyinensis. The sequence continues at coordinate 438 of JAEANM010016565.1, forward strand.
ACAAACCATGTTTCAAGTATTACAAAGTCCATCTTATGTGGCCCTCACAGGACATGATAGCAGTCTTCCAATACTTCAAGGTCTGTTACAGGAAAGAGGGAGTTGATTTATTCTACATAGCATCTGAAGGCAAATTAGTGGAAGCTAATCAGAGGGAAATTCAAAATGGAACTAAGAACTATCTTGATAGTGAGAACAATTACTCAACAGAACAGCTTGTTTTCCAGAGTTGTGGATGTTCTATCACTGGTGATTTTCAAGAAATGATTGGACAACAATTTGTCTGGGATGGAATAAGAACTCCTGCCTTGGGCAAGAAGTTGGCTTAGAAGATCTCCAAGGTCCCGCCCAGCCCTTTGATATTATGATTATTACTTTACACCAAAATGTCCACTATGAAGAAGCAAAATTCTATAGTCAAAAGATATTCAGGAGCATTGTAGTTCAAAGTATTTTAAAAACCAAAGGAAGCAGGCCAATGTTAGTCAGCTTGCAACTTGTGACACTTCACATAATAAATGCAAGACTGAATAAAAATCCAATCAAATAATACTAATTGAAAATAAAGAAAAACAAAACCATAGGAAGAATAAAACAAAACTGACTGGTGGCTAATGCTCCTTTGATTTGTTTTTGGGACTGTTATGGAGGTAAAAGCAATGGTTTACTTTTATGACAAAAAACTGTTCTACAACATTGCATTCCTGCAACTGCCACACTTGCATGTCACATATGTAAACAGTTGTAGGGCATAGGAATGGGTTCCAGGTTGGACAATAGAAGCTAAATTTTACCATACCCAATATTTAAGGAGAAACTCCAGGAAACAGAACTGAAAGCATTATTTTATCTGGAGATAGATTGCTCTATTTCTGTCCCACTAATTCTCCCTAACCAATCCTTTCTGCCTCCTCTGAGGAAGAGATTTGCCTAAATTAGTGGAGTTGCTGCTGTTACTGCACAGCTGTAGATTTAGTGGCCTACAAGAAGGCCTCAAGCTGTAAGAAGTTAGAACCTGGAGAGTGAACCTGGTCAATTCGTGAATAACTCTCTCCTGCATCAAGTACATGAAATTTTATTTTGTCCCCAGATCTGAATCAAATACAATGCTGGGTGAGTCTAAAACACTTCTTTGATGCCATGGAGGAGTTGGCCTGTGATCTTCAGCCATACAATTATTCAGATGGTGTCCCCCAGAGAATAAGTTTAGCAGCTGGCATTTGTAAACCCATCCTTGTTACTGGTATTTGGCACTGATTGGATACATGGATTGATGGAAGATTTATGTTTGCTGTTTTTCATAATTGCCATTATGAGCCTAGACCTGTGGTGGCAAACTTATGGCACGCATGCCAGAGGTAGCACAAAGCCCTCTCTGTGGGCACACACGCCGTCGCCACAACTCTGGTCAAATGCATTTCTCTGTGGCATTTCTCACCATGAATGATGAAACAGAAGCTCATGAAAGAAAAAGATCTTGCCTCTTGCAGAGCTGCTGGTGTGATATCCTCCCTCCCTCCAGCCAGCTGGTCTTTGGGTCTTCACCACACATGTGCACCCACTTGCATGCATGCCTTGCAGTTTGGGCACTCAATCTCTAAAAGGTTCGCCATCACTGACCTAGGCAGTCCATGTTTAAAGGGACAAGTTTAGCATACAACGTCTTTCTAAATAGCAACTTATTGTGATGAGCTTGATGTTTTCCAACATGTTTCCTCTCCAAAATGATTTTAGTTGGTGGAGAAAATGTGAAAGAAATTGTCTACTCTTGGTATAGGATATAAACCAATCCTCCTGCACTTGGTTTTAGGAGAATTATGGGTTCATATATCAGGACATTCTGGTTGGATTTATTATAATATAAATATAAATATAATAGAACTATAACTAGATGGCCACTAGATGGCAGCAAAGAGATGAAAAACCTGTGATAGTTTAGTTCCAGAGACTGACTGCTTTAGACTTCTAAAAAATATTTTTAAAAGTGCAAGAACGTTTTTCAAAAAAACCCCAATTTGTACAAAATTGCATTGCATATATTATTACTTGCTAATAACCACAACTGTTTTATGATGAGAAATATCTTACTTAGTATTTTAAATACAAAATATCAGCTAGAGGACCATTTTTTTGTTTAAATTATTTAAACAATTGTTTAAATTAAAAGAAAAAAAATGCATAGTATTGTTTTCAATATAATACTTACCGACCAAAATACTTGACAGCTGGAGTAACAATTAATGCACCCACAAGTCCACCAATAGCAAAAATGGAGACAGATAAAGTCCATAGCAAGGTAAGAGACTGTTCAGTGATTGACTGGTTATATCTTCTTTCCCAGGTTTCATTGTAAAACTTCTTAATAAACTACAAGGAATCCCAATAAATACATAATAAATAATAAATACTTATCAGTGTAGACAAATATAATTACAAATTAACATATTTTAAAAAAAATAAAACCAAATTATTTCAATACTTAAAAATTCTATTATAAGGAGTCTTCTTTTAAAATGGGATGTGCATTTTATACCAACTTGCCCATTGACACAAAACTTTATGCAACATGTGGAATAGGATACACCCGTCAGTCCTATTTTTGAAAGTTTAAAGGTTGCTATTGGTTTCCTATGTTTGTGTAGCGAAACAAGCCTGCCGCCACTCCACTAGTCATCAGGGGAGGGGGCGGAGGGGCAGTAGGCTCTGTCCTTCACCTCTGTATGATCATTACAACATTTGTAGAGGCTACACACAAAAAGTCTTCAATGGTTCCTGAGTAATACTTGCACTCTCCTTTCCAGTTTTCTCATGGTCATTATTGCAAGAAAATAGCAGAAGAAGCATTATGTACACTATCTTCAGTTGAACAAAATGGAGTTGGGATATGATGATGATAAAGATGAAGTCCTCCTATTCTACTGTGCCCTGGACCAATAGGATCTCTTCAGTTGATGGCCTCAACTACAATCCTTCTCACGGACAACATCAACTGCTCTCTAAAAGTGCTCCAGAAATAATGCAGGTAAGCATGCAAACTCTTTATCATTAATTTTACAGTGGTACCTCAGTCCTCGTCAGTAATCTGTTCCGAAAGACACTCCAAATGCCAAAACTGATGGGTACCAAGAAAACCATGTAACTTATCATTCCAGTTGGAAGAAATAGCAAGTAATGAGACAGCTGACATCAGCAAATTCTTCCTTGAATGTTGACCAGGAGAAAAATTTCTCCTTCAAAACACATTGATAATACTGAATTCAAGGAGTTTTTAACTAATCAAGTGCCAAGGTATGACTGTACTCAGATTCCAGCTGGAATGTAGTGAATCTGTCTGTCAGGGTTCTACACAACGCAATCAGAAACAAAAGTCCTTAGAATAAGATTTTATTGAATACATTGTAATGGTACGGTCTGGAGAAATCCTGAATCTGAAATTCCCAGGCTTTTTCCACCCAAGTAAAGTGAAAGTTCCACCCCAATAATTATCACATGTCAATTTCTCACCAACCCCTTCAAAGAAAGTTCCAATGTTCACCTTCAGGCCCTCCTCTCGTAGGTGTCCACAACTGAGAAATATGTTAGAAAGAATGCAGAATCTAACAGCCTCTGAGTTGGTTCTATCAACCTCCACTCCCCCAACTCGTTGGTCTTGCTAAAATTGTTTCAAAGCTAAAAGGTAATAATTGCAAAAGCACCAACTAATAAATTTTTAGCACAAAAGTCTCCTTTTAAGCTTGACACTATCATTACTAAAAACATGCTTAAGAAAATCCAACTACAAAATTGTTTATTGCTACATGATTGTTAGATTGTCAAGATTGAACCACTTTGCTTCTTTCAAACCTAATGCTTTTCAACTTGCCAATGAACTGGGGTGTGGGAACTGGAATGTGCAGAATGTATGCAGATTGTGAGAGTATGGAACCAGCAAGGTCACCATTGCAGATGCTTGGAAAACAGATGGACAGTTCTCATAACAAAAGACTGTCTCATAATTAGACAATATGGTCAACCAGGGGTAGGGAGGAAAATTCATTGTTTAACAGGGCAAGCTTCTGCACAGGAAACTAGAGCCGGTTTTGTTTCTTCAGTACCAACATGGGGTATCCAATAAAGTTTTACTTTTGGGAATTCAGTTTTCCCAAGAGTGTTTCCTTGTTTTGGGTTCACTAAATGTGACAGTTAACACAGACATGAATTTAGTTTTGCAGAGTAATTTTAGACCAGAGTGGAAGTAATATATTTTTCTGCCTTCAGCACCTCTCCTGCAATTTATTTACTTGCTCTGTCTGTGAAGATCAAACTGAATGTAAATATCACAATTGGGCACTATGATTGCTTTCAGAAATGGAAAATTCCTTTGTGCTGCTAAAGGTGCTTTTTAAAAATATTTTCTAAACAAGTAAATCTACTTTGAATGCTTTTAATATAAAAAAGTGAGATAAAATTACATGAATAAAATTCCTCCAAAAATTCTGAGAAAAAAGATGTCAATTCCTCCTTTAGTTCCAAAAAAGCAGAATTTCTAAGAAACTAAGAAATGCTGTGGGAAAGTCCTTTCAATGTTCTCATTCCCATCCCTACTTTTCTTTTTCAATGTGACATGGCTACATAACCTGCCTTTGTTGATTCACAGAGGCCCCTTTAAAATGACCAAGATTCTAAGATTCTCCCATGAATCTTGCAATTTGAACAGGTGGTGCTTGCATTTGCAGACTTTAAAAAAAAGTTGGAATCTCAATTGTTTTTCACATTTCAGAGGAAATTCCAACATTTCCACAAACACTAGACTAAACTATTTGGAGCATTAAAAAAGAAACTTGTTTTTCTCCCTCTTCTCCTCTTTAATGTGTATTTATTACGTTACTGAAAACTCAGCATTTAACTTCCCTTGTAGATGGTAAAATTTTAGATGTTCTTTTTTCATTTGCAATGAATGTACAAGTAGTTCTCAACTTACAACTATTTATTTAGTGACTATTTGAAGTTACAACAGCACTGAAAAAAGTGATTTATGATCATTTTTCATATTTAAAACCATTGCAGCATCCCCATGGTCATGTGATCAAAATTCAGACCTGGGCAACTGGGTCATATTTTTGGTTGCAGTTTTCTAGGATCATGTGATCTCCTTTTGTGAGCATCTGACAACCAAAATCAATAGGGAAGCCAAATTCACTTAACAACTGAACTATTAAGCTAACAAATGCAGTGATTTACTCAACTACTGTGACTAGAAAGATTATAAAATGGGATCAAACTCATTTAATAACTGTCTTAGCAATGGAAATGTCAGGCTCAGTTATGGTCATAAGTCAAGGACTATATATTTTGCATAGTTCATTTCCAAATTAAAGAACTTAACTACCTCTTTGTTATTTGAGAGAAAAAAATAATCAATTATTATTTAGGGACTGGTTTACACTCAGCTGTAAATATCAAACACAACACATACACATGCTTTTCCTTCTAAAGAAGTCATTTCTGAAGTCATATTTGAATAAAATGTCCTGTCAGTGTTTACTAGATCAATTGCTGAAGCATGTAATGGATTTCATCAGTGAGCAAAGTGCAAGTAATGGGGTCAAAGGTGCAAGATAAACACAATTTCACTGTGACTAATTTAGTACTCCAGTGAAAAATAACAACCTGCACTTTGTATGACTATAACGAATGACCATGAACAATATTGGAACACTACTGAAATAACTATGTAACAAATGCTCATTTCTCCTTCTGTGGTCATTGTATACTCCAGGCATGTCAAACACATGGCCCGGGGGCCACATGTGGCCCATTGCAAGTGCACCTGCGGGCCGTACAGACGATGTTTTACATGCCACCTTGGATCCTTCTTGAGCAGAAAGGTAAAATATTTTAAATCAATAAATAAAATTAAGTGAATAAACAGGAAGGCGAACCCTACACGCTGTCCTGAGTTCACTGTTGAAAAGGCAGTCTAGACATGTAACAAATAAGCAAAAAAGCTTCCAAGGCTCCCTGGACAAGTTGCAAGAGAAACGCCTCTCCCCTGGAGCGACAGCAACTCCTCCTTAGCCTGGTCAGAGGAACCTGTCAGGCAAGGCTGGCGCTTGTAACTTGACCTGTGCCGCCACCACCGGCATGTGTTTTCTGCTTGTCCCACTGTCCCAAGAGCTGCCAAGGGCAAGCCCAGCCACTGTGGCCCAATTGAAGAGAGTGTGGCCCTCATCATAACTCAAATGTGACAATATGGCCCTTGGGGGACTCATGCATGGTATACTCTATAGTATTTTTTTGGCTACCGTATTGTACTTGCATGCACTGTCTTGCACCTGGACTCAGCACAGTAACTTTGTAAGGACTCTGCGAAATAGGGTTGCAATGGATCTTGAAGCTGGTCCATTTATAGATAACCATGACACTGACCAGTATCAGAATTTTCTCAGACTTCTGAGGTTTAGTGATCTCTTTCTTTTCAGTCTAAGACAAACTTCCTTAACCTTTTTGTTCTCAGGACCCCTTCCTGATTTTAAAAATGATAGAGGACCCATAAAGGGCTTTTGTTTTATGGGTTATATTTGTTGGTATTTACCATATTAAAAATTAACACATTTGTAAAATATTTACTGAATCAATCATATTATAAATAAAAACCCTATATTTTAACACAGAAAAATAACAAGAGCTATTTTGAATTTTTACAAATATCAATATTTGGTAAATAATTTTGATTTCCTGGAGAATCTCGGACTATACTTTAAGAAACACTTGTCTAATAGGCTTTAGACTTTCTAAAAAGTCATGATCATCAGATGTGAACTTAATTTGCACAGATAGCTCAAATCTAGTCTTCACTGAATGCAAAACAGAGGCCACAATAGCAATATTGCTTTGTTAATAATGTTAAGAGTAAGAATTTATGTCAAATTTTCTTTTATACCTGTTTACATGTCCAAATGATAATGGAACTATTATGAGTCAGACTGATCCATGATCGATGATGCTACATTAACCTATTTGGATGACTTGTTGTTATATAGACAGTTCTTGACACAACATGCTCACAGAACTAGTTGTTAAAGTATGTGCAGCCCACCACTGCACAGTTGTTAAATGAATTACTGCACTGCAGTTAGTAACACAGTTGTTAAATGAATCTGGCTTTCCTATTGATTTTATGGTCAGAAGATTGCAAAAGGTTGCAAAACAAAAAAGATTGCAAAAACATGTTCTGAGGACACTGCAGCCATCATAAATACATACCAGTTGCCAAGCATCTGAATTATGATCACGTGACCATGGGAATGCTGCAATGGTTGTAAGGTTAAAAACAATGGTAAGTCACTTTTTTCAGTGCTGTTGTAACTTTGAATGGTCACTAAATGAATGGTTGTAAGTCAAGGACTATCTGTAGCCACAGGCTGCTTAAGGAAATTTGAGCTAGTTAATTTTATAGATTGTTTTGAGTATCAGATAATCTGTATACTTGGTATTTCTAAGCATATCCCTAATTTTAAATGTATAAAGTATCTAGTCAACTAACATTAAAGCACTTAGGTGGAGAAGGATTTCAGCTTTAAAGAATGAGAAGCAGTCAAATGCAGCCAAGGAATTTCTAGCACAGCACCCACAAATGAATAAAGCTTGTGTCTTCCCATCGAAATAGCTACAGTATTCATAGCCAAACTGTGGACTCAGTGTATCCATAAAGATGATGAAACACATGAAATTTGATTTCCCTATCCCATTAATATTTATTGTTACAGCTACAATAATGTGTAACACTTATTGACCACATAACACTTTGTGGACTTTTATTTCCAAAATGTTAACAGATACAGGCAATTCTTGATATTATGAATATAATAGAGCTAGCTAATTACATTCGTAACCTGAGGATTCATTAACTGTATCACATTAAATTAATGTGATCCTTCTTTACCCAATGCATTCGCTAATCAAATGCACAAGTTGTTAAATGCACAGGAAATATCTCAGGGTGGGGAAGATCAGGGGAATCTAGTGCTACTGACCATCCAGGGCTCCCACAACCTACTGAGATATCTCATGCTTTCTCCTCCCCCATCCGGGTCACTTATCTTTCAAAGATCTCGATGATAAAGCGAGCTGTCTCCCCTCCAGCCTTTTTGCCATGGTTTGTCTGCTCAGAAAAGTGGAGCGTTGAGAACAGAGGCAGAGCAGGAAGAGTCTGCCCTGCTCAACTTGGTTGACTCACCAAGCTGCCTGCACAGGACACCTGATCCATTTTTGGAGTGCCGGGCAGCCTTGGCAAGTCTGAAGGAGCACAAGACCAAGCCCCCAAAGGTTTCTCTTCTCTGTGCCAAATTTTTTTGCAAAAGAATAGAAGGCTTCATGGGAGTGATCTTGCATTGCTTGAAACCTCTGCAAGCTTTTGGCATGGAGAATAGAAGCCTGAAGGATCATGAGACCATGCCCCAAAGATTTCTCTACTCTGTGCAATAGAGAATTAAAGAAGCTTTCCATCCCTTTGCAAAAAAACAAGTGGATCGGGTATCCTGCAAAAGCAGCCTTGGTAAATCAGCCAAGCTGAGCAGAGTGCACTTGTCCTTCTTTGCCTCTACTCCCACCGCTCCAGTTTTGGAGTGCCAGGAGCAGGCAAAGAAACCCAGCAGAGAGGCTGGAGAAGAGATAGCTCCCTTGAGGAGAGAGGAGTGGTCAGCCTGTTCTGGAACGCTGAATCTTCAAAGGGTAAGTGAGCAATCAATTGGTAATGTGGTGGGAAAGAGCCAATGGGCTAGCATAGCATGACCAGTGCCTGTTAGGTCCCTGTGGGGAGTGGGAATAGGCAGTGGGAATATTGCAATGTCTCTGTGGTCAGTCATAAGGGTGAATGACTGCTATGATGCTGCAATGTTTGTAACTTCAGGTCTGTGTCATAAGTACTGACCCCTCCCCTGGCTTCCACAACTTTGAATTGTTGCTAAGTGAACTGTCATAATTCAAGGACTACTGTATAAAAACAATAAGGATAACCATATATGGCTGTTAATATGCTGTCTTGTACAAATTAAGCAAGCAAGGAAAAGTAAAATCTGAAATAGAAGAAATATTACAGAACAGTGCTTCCACTGAAGGAATAGATTCCTTCTTGTTCTTTATTAAATTTAAAAAGGGGAAATAAAAAATACTAATTATGAGATATATTAATTACTTCAAGATCGTATATCTCACTTAAAAAAATTATTGCCAATTAATATATTAAGTGTAGATAAAAATGAACAATTAATAAAAAGTCCTTTTGAAATTATATACCGATAATCATAATAACTCCAGAGAATTTCATCAGGTTGCCTGAAAACATTTTCATTGCTCTTTTGTTGAGAAAAAGCCAATTTAGAGCCAGACAAGGAAACAAGGAACACAGGACAAATGTAGACCAATGTTGCAAAAACATCCCATCGCTGCACCTAACTGATTTTAGACTTTAAAAAATCATTTTCTCACCACTGTTGGAGCATTCACCACAGAGAGATTGTACCCATAGAGGAAGGAGGATCCAAAGGCTCCAGCCAAAGATGCTGTTATAAGACTAATAGACCAGTCCTGAAATGAAAAGAAAATACTGTTACAGTACAGAGAAACAACAGAAATTGTAAGTAAACATTACTCGCAGAAATACAGATTGGAAAATCTTATTTTTCTAAACCAAAATCAGAGAGAAATTGTCTTTCTTAAGGAATTTACATGAAAATGTATTTAATTAGGGAACTTAATAAAATAGAACAATTCCTTAGGAGGTACCTAAGAAATCTAGAAACCTATCTATTCCAATCTGTTTATGCCAGCCTTCTCTAGCTTGAGGAACTGCTGATGGTCTAAGTTAGGAGTATCAAACTGGCAGCCTACGGGCTGTATGCATCACGTGCAGGCCACACCCACCCAGCTCCACGAATAGGGAAACATCATGAAACGTCATATGACGGCAACGTGAAGTGGCCCATTTGATACCCAGGATCTAAGTTTATAGTTCCCAAAAAATCAATTCAGGTGTTGTCCATGATGCACTGCTGGAAATTCTTGGCGTTGTACTTGGGGGGCAAGATATGGGAAAAGTTGAAATAAGGGTCAAGATCAGAATTCCTGAAATATGCTGTTGATTCATTTCATGAGTGACTTCTCTATAACATTTTCTTAATCATTTCCAGAGAACCATTTTCTTATTTTTTTAGTTCTTAAGGAAAAAAGGGTCAGTTTCCAGCCAATGCACCAACTTGTAACAATTCATTTCTTAATAATTTTGGACAGCCTCCACACAACCTAATGCCATATGTACAAACCCCCTCACTTCTAGATAGCATGAACAAGTGTCACTCTCTCTAGTATAATCAAAATCTAGAGCAAATATAGAACCCTTTGTACAGTAATGGGTCTCATTAAAACAAAAACAGAATGGAGTAAACTTCTAAAAATGGCCAGAGCTAAATTATCTATTTACAATTACAAAAAATAACAAACTGCCACATTCTACACTAAGTCTGAAGCCATCCTTGACATCACATGATTATTTATTACCTATTATCCAATATTCAGATAAACAGAATATAGAGTATTTTTTCCTAATGATAATGAGGCTTATAGGGAAGGATACATTGCTTTCTTGAAACACAGTAGGAAAAATTTGAATCAGATTTCCTGGTTCGATCTCCAAAGTAATTACATTTAGGTAAGTATGTACCTGGTACATGTATGCACTTCTATTTTGGATATGAATCCCAGTAAGATATTCAACCCTTGTTTCCTTAAGATTATTCCATCTTTTAGTCAACAGGCCCAGGCAAAAATTCTTATCTGTAATAAAGACTATTGAATGTGAATTTGGCAAAGACTGCATGTTGGAAAAACAGAAAAATATGAAAAATCCTTATGTTCTATGCCATCATATAGAAATCTAGTCTATGACAGTAAGAGTGGAACATATTTGAACATCTAGAACTGCAAGAATACGCTGACACAGTACTCTCATATATAAAACATGCACAGATAATGCAACAGTCAACAAGTGGTTCAGAGTTTTCAGCAATTGCAAACCCTGGATGTTAGCAGAGGTATGGTCATTTCTGAGAGCCCAGAACACTGCCTTCAAGGCAGGTGACAAAGATAAATACAGGGAGGCCAGAGCAAATCTAAGGAGAGTCATCAAGGCAGCTAAACAGAAATATAAATAAAAGGTGGAGAACCACCTAGCAGAAACGCGGCAGGTGTGGCAGGGGCTACAGCACCTAACCAAATACAAGGCAACACGATGGAGACAGTCAATGCTGATGCCTCCCTGGTAAAGAACTGAACACCTTCTTCACCCACTATGAGGTAAACAGACCTGACTCTGTAGCATCAGCTGCCAGTCCTCCAACCTCCAGCCACTCATCCTGCATGAATATCAGGTAAGAGCTGCACTGAAGGCCGTGAATCACAATAAAGCCACACATCCAGATAAAATGCTGGGGAAAGTGATAAAAACCTGCACTTACCAACTAAGAGGGGCCCAAACAAGGATTTTCAACATCTCCCTGCAAAAGGCCAGTGTATCACCATGTCTGAAAGCAGCCACCATCATCCCGGTCCCAAATAAAATGGCCATAAACAGCCTGAATGACTACAGACCCATGAGGGTGATGAAGTGCTTCAAGAAACTGGTTCTCCAACACCTCAGGTCATGCCTCCCATCAAATTTTGACAAACACCAATTTGCCTACAGAGGAAACAGGTTGACAGGTGATGCCATAGCCACAGTCCTACACATGGCATTGAGACAACCTGGAGATACCTGGGAACTGTGTCAAGAAGCTTTTCATAGACTACAGCTTGGCCTTCAACACCATTCTGCCGGGCATCCTCATCGAAAAGCTGACTGACTTAAATTCCCTTCCCCTCACCTGAGACTGGATTAGAGATTTCCTGACAGACCACCCACAAACAGTAAGGGCTGCGTCCTTTACAGCCTCCTCTCTGAAGCTCAGCACAGGCTCCCCTCAGGGCTGTGTGCTTAGTCCCTACCTGTACTCGCTGTACACACATGACTGCATACCTTCAGACCCATCTAAAATATGATAATGAAATTTGCAGACAATATCATCGTGCTGGGCCTTATCACAGGAGGGGATGAAACAGTATACAGGAAAGAAATCCAGAAGCTAACTACATGGTGCTCAGAAAACAACTTGCACCTAAACACTAGCAAAACTAAGGAGATGGTGTTGGACTTCCGGAAACAGAGAGAGGAACCTGCCCCACTCTATATCAAGGAGGACAGCATGGAGAGGGTTTCTTCCTTCAAATTCCTGGGAATGCACCTCAGCCAGGACCTCATCTGGAAAAGTAACATGTTCCAGATGGCCAGGAAGGCCCAACAGAGACTCCATTTACTGAGAGTCTTATGGAAAAATGAGGTGGCACAGCGACTGATGACTTCCTTCTACTGGTCAACAATAGAAAGCGTCCTCACATACTGTGTCATGGTATGGTACGCCAGACTAACAACCATGGACAAGAAGACACTACAGAGAGTAAAGAGCACAGCACAAAAAATCATGGGCTGCCCCATAACCCCACTGGAGGAAATCGCCAGGTCCTGCTGTCTCAACCAAGTGAGTAAAATCCTTAGAGATGACTCTCATCCAGGACAGCTGGACAAATAGGCTGAAAAATAGCTTCTATCCATGGGCATCAAACTTCTAAATGTCACATAACACTATGACTAGACTTAATGCAATAGATCACAGTGCCAGTGCAACATGCAATATATACATACCCGTGGAATTGTGTGTGTGTGTG
>JAEANM010016566.1:0-13232 GCA_017656035.1 Myanophis thanlyinensis
GTTAATAATTTACTTCAGAGCACATAATGCTTAGCTTTTCATTGGGCTGGTTCCTGCTAGTAACTAGTTCGGTGGGCCGGATTAAAAAGCCCAACAGGCCGGATGTAGCCCACGGGCCGTAGTTTGCCCATGTCTGTTCTAGCTTGTTTAGAACAGTGAAATGAAAATCAAGCTGCAGCAGTCTTTTTTTAGAAGTAGAGAAAGCTTTTGATTATCTGATATGAACTTTTCTAATTAAAGCTTTAGAAGATACAAACTTTGAAGAAAACTATAAAATGAGTAAAGTTGATCTACATGTCACAGAAGACACAAATTATTGTTAATGAAGAAACTATGTGAGATACATAAAAGAACAAGACGGGGCTACCCACTATCTCTTTTGTTTATTTTGGTTTTGAATAGAAACAATATAAGATGATAGGATCATGGGAATAAAAATTTAAAAAGAAACATTTAGTTGAGAGCTTTTGCAGATGATTTGGTACTCATTTTGGAAGATTGATTTAAAAAATTGAATTATTAAATGGGAAAATTAAAAGATTTTGGTGCATTAGCTGATTTCAAAATTAACAAACCGAAGACAAAAACATTACCAAGAAATATGTAGATCCAGATCAAATAGAAATGATGAATAAAACAGGCTTTAAAATCAAGAAGGTAAAATACTTGAGTATTGACAACTATGAAATGCTAGTTTAAAATAAGTCACATGCAGATATGGAATGAAGTTAAAAATGTGAGAAAATTGTCAATATTGAAGAGAATTTCTGTGATTAAGAATAATTTTTTTCTAGAATGCTATTTTTGTTTCAGAAGATACTCGGTTTAACAACTGATATGCCATTTAAACAATGGCAGAAAGATACATACATTTGTGCGTTGGGGGAAAAGCATTAGCTAAATATCAGGTATTGCAGGATGCAAAGGAAAGAGGAGGATTGGCTCTGATCTAGGATTATACTTTGCAGCTTACTGTTCAGTTTGGATGAAAGTAGATGATGCTGTGAAATAGAAGACTTGGAGTGAGAAGGACACAATTGGAAATTTGGGTAGCAAGGATGCTTATGGTACAACAAAGCTAAAGTTAATGTAGATTTTAAAATAATTTTTTTAGGCATACCATATCGACAGTATGAAAGAGTTGAAAACTCAGGTTGTGTTTGAAAATACCTTTGTGGCTCTCAGCACAAGGAATATTTGATAGATAAGAAATTATAAATAAATACAAATGGTTAACTTATTTTCACCTGTCAGAATTTTGTCAGGGAGAAGGTAAAATAAAGAGAACGAGTAGCAGGGTATATACTTTCTATATTATGGATCTGTTCAGTGGTGGAATTTAATTTTTTTTACTACCGGTTCTTTGGGCGTGGCTTGGTGGGCGTGGCTGGGGGGAATCATGTGACTGGGTGGGCAGTTTCTGTAAACAGGGCAATAAAGATTAGGCTAGAAACAACACTAGAATGTTTCCTTCCTGCCTTCCTTACAGGATTAACCCTGTAAAGTGGAAAAAAACAAAAGGAGATTTCTTCTAACAACCAGTTCTCCGAATTGCTTAGAAAATTTACTACTGGTTCTAGCAAACCTGCCAGAATTTCACCTCTGGATCTGTTGACTGTATTGGGCCAACATTATAGGAAATAAAGGGGTTCTATCATATCTTTCTACTATACTAAACAGTAGTACTTCTTACATTATTAAACAATAGGAACACATACCAATTAGTATCAATTATATAATAATATTGTGGTTATATTACTGCAATCAGTGACTTTGGCATAATACAGTAACAAGCAATAACTTCCTCACATAACAGCAGCAGCAACAGAGAATTCTCAGAAATTATTTCACTGTGTTTACTTTGAACAGGTGCAGCCAGTGAAGTCACATAGCATGCAGTCAGTTCCAAGCAAACAATATTACCGCTGAGCATAATTCATGAATAAGATTAGAGCTGAAATTGTTCTATCCATGGCTGAATCCCATGACATTCCATTAATATTCAAATAATTGAATTCGGCAAAAGATGCCAAATTAATATTTGAAAAGGCTGATGCATGGATTATCTTGCCTTAATTCTAGGAAAGAGTAGAAGAGACTGAGGTGATTGGCAGGTGTGCATTGTTCCCAACCCATCCACGCCCACTGCATCCATATATGCTTTTAAAGCCCTATCCAGTAAATATTAATGGCAAAAATAACATATTTTTAACAACATTTTTTTACTTTTAAAACTAGGACTTTAAAAAAAAGTTTAAAAAAACAACCTTCCTGGAGAGCCAAAAAATCCACAACCAATTATTTCAGTTCTACCTTTTCTAAAGTTTTTGTTTCTTAAGTTAAAAAAATAAAATGCAGCTTCCAGTCAAATCAGATGCCTACCATTAAAAGCAGCTTATGCATTACTCAAAAGACCTGAAATATTTACTGTGTATTTATTATCTCTCCTAGTAAGGATAAGTAGTGAGACACAAACGTCTGAACTAAAATTGCCTCCTGTACACTTATCGTCAGCATTTGATAACAGATAGTCCACATTTGGTGACAACCTCAGACTTGCAGTTATGACAGGGATGAAAAAGTAACTTCATAACAAATTCTCTCATTTATAACTTTTGCAGGACTGTGAAGCAGAGAAAGCTGAAGTAAAATCATATCAAGTTGCCAGTCCAATGGTAGATGGTAAAAAAAACCTTCATGTACAGAATACTGACAATCTATTGAAGGAGTCACTCTAATATGCTTGAGAAAGGCCGGGCATTGGTCTATATGTAAGACCTTTGATACTGGTGTACGTATTTTGAGTTGCCGGATACTGTCTACCTATCCCTAAAAGAAGTTTCAGCAGAAATTGATAAAATAATTGGATCCAAGTCACCTACAACTGTAGATAAATGATAAAACAGATGAGATCACTATACTGTTCTTATGAGTAATATTAAGAGTTGTTTTCACTATGTAAAGCTGGCGTCAAGCCAAGTTTGACTCCTTGTGATTCTGCAGATATAATCATAATTTTCTAATTCAGAAGTGATTTTTTCAAAATATTTTTCTATACCCCTATGCCTTTAGTATTCCGTAGTGGATTCCCATCCAACTATTAACCAGATCTGGGCCTGCTTAGCTTTAAGCAAAATGCTGCCATCTGGTGATATTGTTGTTGCTGTGCATGACATGAATTTGGTCTTGACACCTATATTAGCCATAATGGTTTATCATACAAAGATATAGAAGACAGAAAACTGTCTTTCATAATTAATTTATTCAAAATTAATGTCATCAAATAAATTACCTATATTTTACAGAAAGGAAAAACGGTCATAATCAGTACAAGGAAATTTGAGAACATAAAGACAATCAGGAATAAATGGAAAAGGGAGTCAATTCAACCCCAGATAAAAGCAGAGGTTCAATGAACATAATTTGCTTCTATGAAAAAGTTACAATTTAAAGTTCAAACTTTCTGAACAAGACAATTTAGGTAGTTTATCACAGTAACTATCTGAACCATTTGAAATAGTATGAAAACTATTACACACACACAGGTACATACCAGTCTCCCAGTGATGAGCATTTAGAAAGAGATGGTCTCAAAATCTGAATGTTCAGATTACATATTTTATAATTATCTGTAAGTACACATACATACATTTGAAATATTTTAAAAAATCACATGAATATCATGTGTTTTAACAAGCAATTTTATCATGACATCTGATTTCATTGATGATCCTAACTTTAATCAAATAGAGAGGTGTTTCCTTTACACTAGGCATAATTTTATAGATTTAGATTGTCCATTTCATTTTGGGGAAAAAAAATCCCACTGTTCTAGCTTTTTCACATATGAAAGATATAGTACTTTGATCATTTAGGTACTCCTTTTACTTGTCTCCCTCCCCCCCCCGTCTATTTTTACAGAATGAATAGAATATTTTAAAAAATTAAACAAATGATTGGAAAAACGCTTCCCCCCAAACTTATATTTGTAATAGGATTTATATTTTATTTATTCATTTGAATTGCAAATAATGCCTGAAACACAAAACTATATTCCACAATAATTATAAAGATTGGAATGTAAATTTTGATTCCCCCCGAACAGTCTGCAGTTGGAATGTGTTAGTATCAGTCATTTTCTAAAATATACGAATGCAGTGTATGCAAATGTAGTCAGAAAGGTATCCTTATACTAGTCCTGTTAATTGCTTCATAATATGTAAATGTATCCTTCCAGAAATCCATATATTATTTCCAGATAATTACCTGTAGTTCATTTAAACGCAATCATTATTTTTTAACTAAAATGATTGAAGAAAGTTAAAATTTAGCTTTTACATTATGAAATATGAAGTACAGGTTGCCCTTGACTTACGACGAAAGTTGGGGCTAGAATTCCTGCTGCTAAGTGAGGCAGTTGTTAAGAGAGTTATGCTCAATTTTATAATCTTTTCCCCATGGTCTTTAAGTGAATCATGAGGTTGTTAAACAAATCTGGTTTCCACATTAACGTTGCTTGTCAGAAGCCAGTTGGGAAGATCACAAAAGTCAATCATGTGACCGCAGGATCCTGGTACTGTCGTAAATACATGCCAGTTGTCAAGTATCCAAATTGTGAACACGTGACTGCTCTTTCAGTCGTAAGTGTGAGATAAGTAACTTTTTCCAGCCCTGTTATAACCTCAAATGGAAGAGACCTCGAAATTTTGTTCTCTAAAGCCATAATGAATTTCTGTCACAGTCCAATATAAATTATTCAGTCAAACTATAGAAATACTGCCACAATACTAAATCTCTTTATTATGTAGTGGCAAATAGAGTCAGCAATCCTTTCATAAACGAAACTATTTCATTGCCTCCTAGCTTGGATTCTCCATAGACTCGATCCACAAATGATATAGGAACCTATTAAATGAAAAAATAATAAAATCATTTCAGTTATATGAACCAATACAAAAATAAACAGGAACACTTCACCTCAAGATTCAGTGTTTATCTACCAACATGTAATGGAATATGTTTTGATGCCGTGTATGAAATGATAGCTTTATCACATTTAAATATGCTCAGAGAACATTTCTTAGAAAATCATTATTGCAAAACAGCCTATCTAGAGCTTGAAGATGAAGATGACATGCACTAGAGGTCTAAAAAGAAACAACATATTCGGGACTGTTTTTTTCTCTCTCTGATTTTATGATCTTTAAAACACTGCCAACAACTCTTGGTTTACTCAAATTGCAAACTGTTTAATTCTGATTGTTGTTTCACTATAATACAGCTTGTTTTAGTGCTATTTTATGTGGTATAATTTTAATCTTTTAAATAAATTAGACAGAATAACCAGATTCCTTTTAAATCTGTATCTTTCTTATGTTGAAATGAAATCCATTATTGTTGCTACAGTACTGAATAACAACTTTGTACTTTTCAAAAGTACCCAGCATATATCTTACTGAATACAGTATCCATGTGAATAACAGAATAAAGATATACATTTTAGTGTTATGGTGGGTAGTGTACCTATCCCAGTGGTGGCGAACCTTTTACTTACCAAGTGCCAAAAAGTACGTACTTTGCGTGTGCCATCCGCATTTTTATGCAGCTCCTACATGTGCACTGCATGTGCAACTGCACCATCTGTGTATGCATGCAGCTTTTACATGTGCAATGCATGCACGCACTCACACACACATGCGCAATCATGTGTGCATGCGCAGGAGAGCTCTGAAGACCAGCTGGACTTCCTGCTACAATCGCGTGCATGCACAGTGGAAGCCTGAAGACCAGCTGGGTCTCTGCAATCACACATGCATGCATGTGCGATCGCATGTGCATCCTCAGCTGGAGGTGAGTTGGCTAACAGCTTGTGTGCCCAGCAAGATGGCTCTGCGTGCCACCTGTGCCATAGGTTCGCCATCACGGATCTATCCTAATAAATCCTCTAAAATATTCTTACTCTCAAGAGATATTGGCTTGCATTGTTTTCTTTTTATAGCAAATATCTGAAATAATGCTTCTGTGAAATTACACATGGTTTCAATTCACTAACTATTCATTAAACATAGTCAACACTGTTTTTGTAATATTTTAAACTACAGTTTATTTTTAGTATAGCAAAACAAAAATGGTAATATTTCAGCATGTAAGATTATATGTTAAAATTCTCCAAAGCCCAAATTCAGCCTTTGGAATTCACAGGAAAATCCAATTAGGAATTTGCAGTAAGTATACTCCACTAGAAATCAACTGGCAAACAGAAACGGAGGAAAAAATTCCTACACCCAAATTATTCTGCCAAACATATATTGCATTTCTATGCATATTTCTTTTTTAGCAAGGGAAATTCTAATGAAGACTGTTTTGTAAATCTGTTGAAACACAGCAGACTTTGGCATAAATTCATGAACAAACATGGCTAAAGGATTCAAGAATCCCAGGGGCATAACTCAAATTGGAATGAAAGGTATAAAATTTTTACACTAAATAGGATTCCAAACATTGCTAATTTAAAATAATCTACAACTAGCAATCTACAATATGGAATGCAGATTAAGCCCCAAGGTACTAAATATCTTGATGGACTTCAGCCAGTTGTGCGGAAGTAAATAAGGAACTGTGTTTCGCTGCTGGTTATGGCAAATCAGAGAACCAAGAACTCCTTCTCAGAAAACTTTTTTACCCTTTCCCAAACTGGTAAAAAATCTGGCTGTTTTAAAAAGTAAGCATTGTTTTGCACTCTACATTGCTAAGAGTCTAACAAATACAAAAATGATACAAGAATTCGTAATAAATAAAAAAAACCTTCTCTATAGAAGCAGTATCCACTTCTTTTGTGACCTGAAACTTGTGTGAAATTTAACAAGTGATAAAGTATTAGGCAAAGATTTATTAGGCACAATACTAGGCCCTCGATAATATGAGCCCTTAGAAATTATGCTTTTTAAATATACCAAGGCAAAGACATGAATAACTTGTATCTTCACTACATGACTAGTAATGAAGCCATCAGACCAAATTTACCCTGATGCTGGAATATTAGGGAGGATATATTATAACTAATTGTAGAAGCTATGGCTTAAGCTTCTTTGGATTTAAGTGATAGAAGAAATGTTCACATTGTAACAGCACCTCTTATTTGCTCATATTTGTGTGTCATTGACAGTCAGATTCATTGATTAACTTTGTGATGCTATGGCCAATTAGCATTTGTGTTTAAACTACTGGGTAAATCAGTGATTAAGATGTTAGTATAAGCTACTCATGTTATATGATCTTATCTGAATACTCAATGTTTTTACTTGTCAATAAATTCAATCTCCAATAGCCAGAAGGTAAACTTTGAAAATGTAAATGTAGTACGTTCTTTATGTTTTAGATTTTTAGCATACCTCTCCAATAGAATAACCCAATTGTCTGGCCCGGACAATCATTTCCATTTGGAAAACGTATCCTTTTGAAACACATTTCTCCATCAGTTTTTGTAGAACCTCTTTTCTATATAACCTGAAATTTAGTGCGCATAAAATGAAAATGTTTACAACAGGTCAGTTACAGGCACACAGATTTTCAAGTAATAAGTAAGTGGGAAAAAAAGAATAAACAATAGCAATAACTTATATGCAGGTGCCTCCCAAATGTTATCTAACCGTTCTGTAGATCTTTTTATCAATCTCAGACTGAATCCTGAAGCATTCTTGCTCATCATGAATTGTTATGTGCCATTTGGAAATCAGCTTACCTGAAGCTTCCTGTTAAGTCTGATGCACCTGGCCGTAATAGAACTTGAGTTAAAAAGTTGGCACCTCGGCTGCAAAGTAAGGTAACAATATTTTAATATGCAATCAGAATTTTAAAAGGAACAATTAACCCATGTTTTAAAGATGTCTCATTAAAGGATTAGAGTAACACTGTGAAAATTTACATTAACAAAAATTACTTTCACAAGGTGCTTTTTGCTAGAAGTACAGGGCTGTAGATGAAACACTGACCTGATCAATTTTCGTTTTAGATCCCATCCATGCACACCTCCATTTCCTTTATATCGAGTTCCAGACACAATATCAAAATTTCCTTCTTTCTGTTTTCTACAGAAATAATAATTGGACAGAAAAAAGTGGATTTTTTAAAAAGTGTACAAACTCACATATTTAGCATAGTAGTAATCCAGAAACAGATAAATACACCAATGATACTAAAATTCTTAACGTGCAATACAAAAATAAACTAAACATTAATACTTTTTCACCTTCAAAGTATGGTTACAGCTAGAGAACAAAACTATGACATACTTTGACCAATGCAGATATTTCCTATGCAATTTAAATGAGCACAGAGTAAATAAATAGCTGAAATCTACAAGCAAATACACAGAATAGTAGGGAATTATGTTTGTAAATAATCTTATTTTTATTATGACCTATTTATCAAACTAGGCATGACATGCCACCTCATACTCCATAATTAAGAGACAATTAAGAAATTACAGTAACATGTAGCATGAGGTATTACACATTCACAGGTTTTTCCTTTGACTATTCCATCAGCTGTGGTGGCCTGTGGTAGCCAAAAATCCAAAGGAATGGCAGCACCTTTTCTGATGAACCATTTTACTGAAAGGCCTGAGTTTTGATGAACTGTAATTCACTTTATCAAATATATGGCATAGTTAAATTGATGTAAGATTTGAAAAAGGGACATACAATATAAGTGAGAGAACAACAAGCTGTTTATGTACATGTAGATTACATGTGAATCATGTTACAAGAACCTTGCCAATTATACAACACATTAAAGTGACATGGACATAGTAAACTATAACAACAAATAAGAAACAGAAGAAACAACATATTTTCAAACTTCCTAGTATGCCAACTAGTCCAAAGAGTTTGTGAATCTTCCTTACATTTTTGAAGCAAATGACTTATTCCCAAAACTCTTTCATAAAAGAGTTCAGCCAAAATCTCTGAATGGGAAGTAATACATCATATTATGTCAAAAAGCTATATAACACAACTGCATTATCTTCTACAGTGCAGTTTTGTAACAGCATAATATATATTTCCTCTGGTATTCAATCTTATTGTCTATCCCTACCAAAAATAAACACCACAAAGGGGTAATAAACTATAAGGCATGGCTTTAAATATTAAAAATGCTACTCACTTGATAAACTCTGGAATGAATTTGGGCTGCAAGGAGGAAAAAAAGAAAAGGTATGAGGAAAAGCAATAACAACAATAATTAATAAAATAAATGATTTTTTAAAAAGTAATACAAACTACTGACCGTCAGGTTGAGAAAGTTTGGGAAAATGAGTGGGTCAAGATCTTATGGGAAGTAAAGATTCAAACGGATAGGCATCCTATTCATAACCTATCTGATATTGGCCTGTACCACTCAATATAGTAGAAGGGACATGCTGTGAGCTCCATTAGTCAAAAGGTTTCAGCTGGCAGGGTCTTAGAAGGAAAGCCTTTTCTGACCTGGCCCCGCTCTTTGCAATATCCTGCCACTTGAAGTAAGGCCTGCCCCCATCCCTTTAGCCTACTGGAAGGACATTAAAACTTGGCTCTGTCTGTTGGCCTGGGTGGGGGGTGGTCTTTGCTGGAGGTAGCTGATGGATTAACAGAGAAAGTGATACTATTGTATTGATTTTGCCTTTTGCCTCTTATTTTCTGCACCTAATGTTTTTATACGTAAGATTTTAACTGTAAGCCTCCTAGAGTCACTTTGCAGAGTGGGATGGGCAGCATATTAATTTACTTTAAATGATTAATTAAATAAAGCATTAAAAAAGAAGAAAGTCTGATTCATTGAAGTTCTAGTTTATGCTAGGATTGGTTATGCTAGGTGATGCTAGGATTGAGGAAAAACAATCAGATAAAGTAGGAAATACTGGAATTTGCAGATTGTAGTTGAACACCTATGGAACATGAAATCCCTTGTTATTGTGACTGGAGTCCTCAAAGTAATACCTAAACAACTTCCTTGATAGCTGGAAATACTACATTTTCCAGGCCCGAACACCTTAATTTTGAAAACAAAAACAACTGCTTGGAACTCCCTATATTCTTAGATGCCAACGTAATCATTCTTGGGTCCTTGGCTAGAACTTGAATTTTAAGTTTGTCTCCATCTGCCTTAGATGGTGATATAACTAATAATAATTTATTAAATTTATGTGGCACCTAATTCCATGATTCTGAATGGTTTACAATTCTAAAACATTTAAAGACAAATAAAGAAAACAAACCCATAGGGGAACAAAAAGGAAGAAAAAGTGATTGGTTGTTCTTCCCAAAGGCTTGAGGAAAGAGCCAGATCTTTAAACCACTTCAAAATACAGAAGGGTGGATAATCAAAGCAAATGTAATAAAGAAAATGTTTAAGAAAAAATAGAGAGCAAACTTACATGGTGTGAGAGATCAGCATCCATAATAATAATGAAGTTTCCTGTGGCATGTTTCATTCCATGAATGTAAGCAGTTCCTGATGTAAACAATATAAACGCTTTTAGGAATATAAAAACTAACAGTTGGGTTGACAATATACAGTATTAACCAAGATTGTTACTGTAACTTTAAGAAAATGTGATTGGCTGCTGCTTCAACAAGCGGCCATAAGATGGAGCCAGAATCATTGGTAGTTGTTGGTTTTTGGTTGTTGGTTACTGCTACTGTTGCAGAGGAGTTAGATGAGCAAGGATCTACTGTGAGTTGCTACTGTTTGCAAACTGTGTACGGAACTGTATATTTGTTACTGGACTTTGATTATTGGATTATCCCTGAACTGAACTGTTTGATGACTGACTGACTTTACTGTGTATGAATTTGGACTGATTGATGGACTTTGCAAAACCTCTACTTCCAAGGAAGTAAAAACCTATTTTTCTACTTAGTGTCTCTGTATTCTAGTTTGTGTATTTTACCACACCACTCTCACAACGCTTCGCTGCACACACAGGGAACTATCCTTAACACTGGTTATGAGCCCAGCATGCTTCCGCTGCGCACTAGTTCTAACGGGGAACTATCCTTAACAAAAGCTATGACTCCCCTCTTCTTTAATAATCATGCACATGAATAAAAATGTTTCTGACATTAAATCAATCTCATCTTTAGTATCAAATGATCATTTCTTCCCATCTCATACAATCTGACAAAGCTGGATCCCATTGATTAAACAGCTTGGTAGAGATCTTGTTTATCTTGGGCATCTGCTGTCTGGAATATCCTCCCACCAGAGATTCATATAGTTCCAATTCTAGTTCAATTAGAACAAATGGTAGACCTCTTGTGGAAAATTTTGTTTTTGTGTATAGACTTTTTAAAATTAAATATTTTGTCTTTATTTTTGTTGTAAGCCAGCCAGCTTATACAGAGGAGGGTGGATAGCTATGAACTCAATAAAAATATTTTCAAAAAATTCCACTATATAAGAATCCTATTATGCCTATCTTCTGTTTATACATCTACAAAATTAACACTTGCTACCTTTAATGTGATTGTTTCTTACATGACACAGTCATTAACTCTGAGTAGCAACAAAACTAATTTTGTACGTTGCCAAATGAGTGTGTGTATTGTCCACTTTTCTGGTTCTCAAAAAACAATGCACGCAATTAGCAAAATTAGATTCTGATTTAAATTCATTTTTGAAAAATAAAAATATACTCGACTAAAGGTGAATGTACAGTGATCTCAATAAATTGATACAATATTGTTAATCATCTCATTATTGACTACTTACCCAATCCAAGCTTCTTTGCTCTGGGTCTCAACAGCTGTAAAGTATAAGTATACCAAAAAAATAAGATGAACCATACTAAGCTCTGATTAATGATCATGTACTTCCAATAAAATTTCATTATTGCTCTTTTGCTCTTCCCTCAAACAGAACAACTATACTTATAAGGTAAAATTCTGACATTGCTTGACTGGATATTAGTCTGTATCTCCCCCACACTGCTGTTATTTACCTAGACTAAACCTAGGTATTTTTCCACATATTTTATATGATTCCCTGAAAAGCGTAAGAAATACAATGACCGTAACCTTATAATAACCTCTGTATTTTAAATATACCGGACTATATTTAAGGCTAGCTGTCTTCCTCATCCAGTTCTTGTAAGCGAAGTACCTATTCCAAAGGAGTAATAATAACCATGACATATAGAATCAATAGGTAGTCTTCAACTTATGCCCGTAATCCAGTTGGAATTACAATTTTTAAGTTGTGCTGGTCATTAAGCATGTCATCCTGTGACTGACCTGATTTTACAACGTTTTTGCAGCATTTGTTAAACGAACACAGTGGTCGTTAAATGAACACTACACTGGTTAAATAAACCCATTGTCTACCAGGGTGGTGGTTTTTTTTACCAGAAACTGGAAATAAGTGAGAGATGATAAGCTATTTTCAATTAGCTAAATCACTTCAAAGTAAATTCCATTCCTCTATGTTAACAATTTGAAACTCTTGATAATAATAGTATGCCAGCTAAGTCAGGGGGAAAAAAGTAACTTACAATTTTGTCTGATCCATAAATCTTTATTAACTGGTTAGCAACTTCCTGCGTCCCATCTGGGCTTCCATCATCTATAATTACAATTTCGAACTCATTCCCACTGAAAAAAGAATTATTTTGTAAAGTCAGGTCTGAAAGCTCCATTATTTCTAAAGGTGGAAAGGGAGAAGACTCCCCAATGGTTTCCCATTAAAAGTAAGTGTAGTCAATCCTCTCACATTTATTTGGAAAGTCACATTTACTGTAAAATGTTGTTTAATACCATGTTTTCTTGACAATGTAAATTATCCTGATTAATTTGTCTGAGCCAACAGGACTTTATTTTAAAATAAACATTATACATTCTCAAATCTGACCAATAAGATAATTTGATCAACTCTCTGCTGTCTATTTGCTAGTACAATTACTAATTTCTGTGCCATTATTGCTTTGGGATCTGCCTTGATTAATATTTAATGTTACAATACTTTGAATATACCAGTAAGTTTACAAGCCACAAAAATACATACATTAGTCATTTGTGATCCAAACGAAATAATTTGTGATGCTTTTTGTTTGCTAAAATTCTTATTCAAAATATGTGATGATTTAGATATAAGACTCAGCATATTACACATTTAGCATTCAAATGCATCAAACATTTCTGTACTAATCTAAGAAACTCTCTACGTACATGTATCTACATATATATAACACACACACA
>JAEANM010016567.1:0-13232 GCA_017656035.1 Myanophis thanlyinensis
AAAAGCTGGCTGAGGGATTCTGGGAGTTGAAGTCCACAAGTCACAAAATGGCCAAGTTTGCCCACCCCTGGTTTAGCCTCAGGGGCCAGAGTGAATGTGGTCAGGATGGGCATTGCCAGCTCATCACTCCTATCAGGGGCGCCTGTGGTAGCCCAAGCCCTCTGCCAGGAAAAACAGGGGCTCCTGAGGTCCATTTTCAGCTCCATGGCCTCCTGCAACCTTCTGCCGGTGAAAACGAATCTTGGGAGGGCCATGTGTGGCCCTCCCAAGCTCCGTTTTCACTAGCAGATGGCTGCAGAAGGCCGAAGCAGCCAAAAGTGGACCTCGGGAGCATGTTTTCGCTGACAGAAACATCACAAGACTGTCCCTCGCTGTTTCCAGGGCAGCCCCGCAGGCCAAATCTAAGTAGCCCACTGGCCAGATCCAGCCCCCGGACCTTGAGTTTGATACCCCTGCTTTAGGTCTTTCCTCATGGTTTAATGTCACTTGATCATCCTTATTGTCATTCTCAGCTTTGCTCCAAGTCCTCTGAAACTTAAAAAATGTTATGCCCCAAAATTCAAGGTAGAGCGTAACCAATGTAGTATGTTATTTAAGAATTGCTTCCCATGGTTAATACAGTAATTTAAAATATTTGTAAAATGTCCCAGTTTATCCTCGGCGGGATACCAGAAAGCATTTTGGGAGGGAAATTGTTCTGTTGAGACAGTCTAAATCAGCTTTTTAGTAGCAGTTTAACACTGCTGATATGTAGCAAGTGATCAACTAAATTTCTACTTTAAGCATGTTGGTACCAAGCCAAGTATCCCCCATTCTGTGTCTTTGTCTTTGATTGATGTTTCTTTTAAATGAATTATAAATAGAATTTGCATTTGTTTTTGCTGAAGGTCATGCTATTTTTCTATCCTTTAACTTATTAAGAATATTTTGAATTTTATTACTCTCTTCCAGTTTTACAATTTGCCAATTTGATAAGCATTCGGCTTTTTGTTCCAGGACTTAATGAAAAGTTTAAGAATGTTTAGCCCACAACTAAAACTGAAATACTGCATTACTATTTGGTAAGAACCTGTTTACAAGCATTCTTTGAATACAATTTCCAAACCTGCTTTGACATGTTGTTTAGCTCATGATTAATTAACTAATTTGCTAAGCAATTTCATATATTATATGCCTCCTTTATATGCTCTTTTTAATTTAAATTTACTTCAAGCTTTCTCTGCAGCTACATTGACATCTCTTATTTCATTCTCTAACAGCTTCCTTAAATGCTAGCTGGTTATATTATCCATTTCTCCATCTTTTGAAAAACAAAGTTGAGACTCAAGTAACTCAGAAATTGTCTGAATGGAATATATCTGGCACAATTTATCTCCCAATAGATGTTGGAGTAATTAAGATTCCCTATCACTTTTTGAAAGATCCGTGGTTTATTTTTTCTCTGGTTGAAAGGCTTATAGTAGATACTAACAGAAGAGAGGTTTTTATTCCTTCTTATACTTAAACTCCCCAACAGTTCAGATATTTGCTGTTACTTCAAACATGAGGATCACCCTATTCAAATCACCTGTTTAATAAGCTTAAGTCTCAGTTATGCAAACTAACTCATATTTGCCTTCCTGTAATGCATACAAGCTCATTTTATTTTCTATACACCGATTAGAAAAATGTAGACAACAGAAAACACAAATACAGCAAGTCGGCACACTTCTTGATATTTCACTGAGTAATTGAATAGGCCCCTTTGATTATCTCTCTTGCTTACTGCAGTACAAGAATCTTTATTTCTGGGTTTTCATCTTTAAGTCCCATAAGATCAGTTTAAAGCCCTCATGATCAACTTTAATGTATTTTGTCACATGCATTGTTTCCAGCCTTTCTGAGATACAGCTAACTGCAGCATATAGCTAATACAGTAATCCAGCTGGCTACAGATATAAAATCCCTCCCATCAATATTATTTTTATAGCAAGGCATCCAGTGACTGTATTCCTCTTCCTTTTCCAATTCTCTTCTGCTGCTCAAAAGAATAGAAATATTTCCTTACTATGTAGCTCCTAAAAATGACCAAAATCAAACTGGCCACTAGACTCTATGAACAAGAAAATGTGTCCTTAAAATACAGACTAGTAATTTGTCAAAATTAATGCACATATATTTCCATACATGGCATCTATTTATTGCTACAAAGAAAATAAATGGGTATATCAGTCAAGATTGTTCCTGGTGTTTACTTGCACCGATAGATTAACTACTGCATTCGGCAACATGCCAGATGCATTATGCATGCATACATGTGCATTTATCACCAAGAAACAATTTATAGCCATCAGTAACCTATCTCTACCATTGACTAAACTGTATTAAACACCTTTAAATTATCAAACTCTTATGGAAAATAAGAGGCAAAACAATATAGTGTAGGGGAGAATACTTCATAGATTTTTTTCTGTTTTTTTTTAAACTGTAACACTAGTCTATATGGATCAGTTCATTCTTTAATCTGCATTTTTTTAAAAAGAGAAATATTCAGTTAGCAAGTTGATTATCCAGTCCTGTGCCTATGTTTTATCAGATAAGAAAATGTATACTATTTTAAGTGATATTTATGTGTATGCTTCAGAAAGGGCAGGGAAGTGTGTTTTTTAATTTGCACTTGATTGTGGTTTAGCTTACTGTGCATTTTTAAAGCAATGCTCACATTAAACATTATGTATCATATAAAGTTTCAGATTTTGTAGTGCAGTTTCTTTCAAAGTAAGTTAAAGAAATAAATCTATATGAATGAAAACATGAAAAAGATGTACAAAAGTATATTGTATTACAGAGCAACATTTGCAACTCCTTATATTAGAAAAAATATAAATATAAATGCAGAAATATACTGTGATAATCTGAGAAAATACAAAACTGATGTATTGTATATATGTATGTATTCACACATAGCTTCAGATGCATGTAATTACATAATAAAACTTAAAAGATTTTCTAATGCTCACTAAAGCATTTGACAATACATATAATCATGGTGATCTTGTTTGTAATAATGATATGAAAACCTCAGGAAAAAAATAGGGAAGTAGTAAGTAAAAGATTTCTCTACTTGTATGGATTTTTGAATTCTCTGAATGAGCTTTCCCTCAAGCCATTTGCCTATAATAATTTGCATTTTTGTGTGATATGTTCACAAAGATATGATATTTTGTGTTTTATTTTCCCTATTTCATAAATTTTGAAAAAAAAAAAGTTTTCCACTGGAGAACATTGGAGGAGTTTGGATCATCAAACTTCCATATTTGTTTTAGAAGTTTGGAATAAAGTCATTTGGATTTGCAGCTTTCTATCTTTGTTAAATAAGGGACCAGAATCAATCCAGACAATGGATTTTTTATTACCGGTTCTGTGGGCGTGGCTTGGTGGGCATGGCTGGGTGGTCATGTGACTGGGTAGGCAGTTTCTGTAAGCAGGGCAATAAAGATTAGGATAGAAACAACACCAGAATGCTTTTTTCCTGCCTTCCTTACAGGATTAACCCTGTAAAGTGGAAAAAACAAAAGGATATTTTTTTTCTAACAACCGGTTCTCTGAACCGCTTAGAAAATTTACTACCAGTTCTAGTGATCCTGCTAGAACTTGCTAAATTTCACCTCTGGCTCTATTCAATCAGGGAGGAACAACATAAGCCTGTCCTGGAATCTGGTAAAGGCTCTCATGAGTGCTCAGAGACAGAGCTGGGGCCAGAGATGCCTGTCAGTCATCAGCTGCCTTCCGAGTCAGAGAGCAGTGAATAAGAACAGGTGGAAACTGTCCCTGATGTGCGCATGTGCAGAGCTGCTAGGAGAAGGGAGCAGCTCAGGAATCAGGGCCATCTTGGAAGGCATAGCACAGGTGGCCAGTGATTGGCCCCTCCCAGAGGGATTAAAAAGAGGAGCAAAGGGGAGGGGAGTTTTGCAGAGAACAATTTGTTCATATTGCTTTGGAGAGCTAGCAAACCTGCTAGAACCTGCTGAATTTCAGTTCTGAATCCAGGGTATAAAGAGGTAAAGGACAGGGAATTCAGAACAGTAAAGTGAATGCTACGGGGAAGGCAAGAGAAACATTTCTATTACAAAAATAATCTTTATGGATGGCCTGCAGGTCCTTGCCTTGAAATCTTACAACCCAAGGAGTTTAATAAATCACCTGCTTTACTTGGCCATACAAAGGAATTTGTGGCACAGGTAACCTCTGTGAATGCCTGATGGATTTGGCCTGGTGGGGCTCCCTGGTTGGCAGCATAAAACCACCAGCAGAAAAGATGAGCCAATCCCCCTCCACTCTAGAGTAGAAAAGCTGCCATCTAAGAACAGGCAGGGTGCCGGGAGTGGATTCAAGCAGTTTTTAATTTAGCAGTGATAGTATTTGGTTTCTGAGCAGCATCTACAGCTTCCCACCATGCATGACTGCACTATGTTTTGTCTGCCCTTTGGCCGGCTTTTGTTCTGGTTTCCGATGAAAGCAAGTTTGTCACTTCCATCATTTCCGAGTTGTAAAGAATGCAAATTAAATGTGGATTTGTGATGGACTGGAAATCGTATTTTTAAATAGGAAACGGGACCGAACTACAAAATCCTCAAATTAAAACTTCTAAGGGAATGTGTTAGAATTCATGGTCTTGTGATGATGACAGTTTTGTTGTTTAATCCTGATGCATGCCCCCTGCCTCCCAGACAGTAGTTCTCACTTAGCATTCAAAGTGAGGGTGCTGCCAAGCATTTTAAATAGAAGCAGACTCATTTGCATGTTAATATTTGCATGGGATAGTTTTCTATCTTTCTTTGTTGTGCCTTTCCTTGGCACACGTTGTATTTTTGAGCGGCATCAGAAAACAGAAACCTTGACTATAGGACAAGCAAGTATAATTTGCAGTAGCTAGAGAGATTAGTAAAGCAATTCTGATGTCATGTGATAAACAACAAGAAGTACTGGGCAATAAAATAGGTGACATCTGAACCACTACAAAAAGAAGTTGTTGTTTTTATAAAATTCTGATTTGGTGTTGCCTTCTGCTAGGGCTGAAGGAGAGGCCAAGGTCAGCCAACTGGCATCATGCCTAATGTGGAGCTAGAAGTCATAATCTCTCAGTTTCTGAGTTTAACGACACCACCAAACCAGTTTTTCTACATAATCCATTTGCACTGACCATAATGATAGATCAGTTGAGAATTAGGGATCAATAAAAATATGGAGGGCCATTATTTTTCCCTTTGTTCTTCATTTGCATAATTTACTGTCTCTTGTTCTGGTTGGTTCCACCTGTTTACACTGATTACTTAATTAGCGCACTTGATCATGACTCTAGGTTTGTGATTAATTTTAGACTATTAAATTACTCATGCTCCATTATTATACTTTTCCATGTATGATGTTTAATGATATGTTTAGAAATGACAATACCAGACAGGGTCAAAGAAAAACTGTGCTTGTCATTTGTAATAGCAAGCAACTACAACATATATTTCTGGCTAATATTTTCCCCATATAAGATTTTTTTTCTTGTGCATGCTTTTTTATGTGCATGCATCTGTACACTATATCTATGTTTCTTTGCATGAAACTTTCAGTTAGGTGTCATAGATAACAGTATTGGTTGAATTAGACCAGAGGTCCCCCAACTCCCAGTCTGTGGGCCAGCACCAGTCCATGAAATCGGGCTGCGCAAACAAGTGAAGCCCCATCCATGGGATGCAGGCAGCATGCAAAACCATGCCCCCCTCTGGTTCACGGAAAAACTTTTCTTCATGATGCCAATTCCTGCTGCCTAAAAGATTGGGGGAGGGGGGCTGAATTAGACAGTTGAATCAGACAACATTTTAATCAGACTAAAAGACTGGCTGCTGCTGTTATTTCTTTAAAGCCACTGTGAGATAGACAGTAAATAAATTTAACAAATAAAAATGTACTGTCATACAATCCCTGAATGACCCATTGCAGTAATAAAAATATTTATCAATAAAATCATCAGAACTAAATTTCAAAGCTCCTTAAATTAAATTAAAGTAAATTAATACATCTTAAATAAAAGAAGGCTAGGGTTACCCAACAATTTAAAGTTAGCAGTTAAAGAAACACACCTAATTATTATTTTGCTTTAATTGTCACCTGTTTTTAAATGGGGGGAAACCCCCCAATAATTTAGTCATGTATATTAATTAATTTACAGAAATTCACTATCCTGTAAACTTAATATACAGTATCTTGTACAATAAGGACTAGAAACTCACTACCTGTAACTTGAAAGTAGTGAGATGTTCTTAAAGAAGCATCTCTGAACAAATTTAATATGAAGAGAAAGAAGGATATAAGAATACTGTTTCTTACATATCATTTACAGTATTGTAAGTGAAACTCTACATTGGGACTGGAAATGGGCAAATGGTGCAGAGACATCCTTCAAGATATTGATTGTATAAAACAGTGTTTCCCAACTTTGTCGACTTTACAATGTTTGGACTTCAACTCCCAGAAAGGCTGGCTGGGGAATTCTTAGAGTTGGAGTTCATACATCTTCAAACTGCCAAGGCTAAGAAACATTGAGATAAACCAATAGAAGACTTTAGACTTAGAGTATCTTCCAAGGAGGACTTCTAAGGAGGACTGATTATTACAATAATCAATCTAAAAGTTAATAATACAAGAACTGGGTCATTGTTTTTCAGATGCAAGGAGACTCAGGGGAAATGATTTTCCAACATGTCTGTTCCATTTCCTATGAACCCTGGCATTGCAGAAAACTGCTTGAAAATGTTATTGCTATATTCTAATGCCAGGTAGTTCAAAAGCCCATGAAGATGACCCCTGGGGGCACGGTGGTTAGAATGCAGTAACCTGTTTGCAGCTTGGAGTTCAATCTTGACCAGGTCAAGGTTGACTCAGCCGTCCATCCTTTTGAGGTTGGTAAAATAAGGACCAAGATTGTTGTTGATGGCAATATGCTGACATTGTAATCATTCAGAGACTGCTGTAAAGCAGTCTGGGGTGGTATATAAGTCTAAAATACTATTGCTATTCCTATTGCTATGCAGATACCTTCAGAAAGACTTTTGAAGAGCTTCCTAACATCTGTCTCAGTCTGCCCCGTAGGTTTCGTAGTAATGAGTTGTTTAAGTTCTGAGTGATCTTAGGGGATGACTCCTTGCAGGAGTCCAATAAATGTAGAGTGCTAAATTGTGAAATGAGCTCAGCATTAACACCCTAAAGATCTGAATTCACCTTACGTATTTGAATAGTGATGCAGGATATCTACAAACAAGCAACAAGGCAGCGGGACAACTGTAAATTTTTTAAAAATCTGATGAATAAGTGTATTTACAAACAACTTTACGAAGTTGAAGGAAAGCACTGGCAAAGCTTCTACTCTGCAGGCAACATAGTTCACATTTTCATCTTTGGCATTTTGGTATAGCCAGGAAACTTCCTGTCTGTCTGTCTGTCTGTCTGTCTGCATCTGTGCATCTATGTTCAACACCTGCCAAGTTGCTGCAAAACTATGCCAGCCTGGACTGAATTTTCATAAACCGATTTAGTATCCAGCCAGCACCAACACAGGGGAGAAGCAGCTTCAATGTGCAGTGCAGATAGGCAGATAGAAGTGATAAGTGATAATCTGTTTGGCATCAAAGTCGATGTCCCTCTGGTTCTTTTCTGTATTTGAATCAAGAGAAACTGATAACCAGAGAGGCAGCAAGTACGTAGAACAATTCAGGAGTCTCCTTTGCAAATGGAAAGACTAGGCATTTTGCTATTCAAATCAGTATCTGTACCACTATTTTTTTCCCATTTATCTGAGTTCTCCTTTTGATAAAGAAGCAATTCTGCTGTTAGCAATAATGATCTTGTTCAGCTTCTCTCCCTCTAATTTCCCTCTGTTGAATAAATTATTATTCTCTCATGAAATCTGGCATTAAAACCAGTCAGGGGATTTCTGCACAACCGTAAAACTTCATGTTAAAACTGTTTTACTGAAAAAAAAAATGGAAAAGGGAAAGGATGGTTATTTTTGCATTGTTTGGTGTGGTGGTTTACATTCAATTTGGTCCAGTATATGGGTGTCAAACTGGCACCCCATGGGCTGGATGCGTCATGTGCAGGCCATGCCCTCCCCAGCTCTCTGAAGGGGAAAAACATCATGAAACATCACATGATGGCAATGTGATGCAGCAAGTTTGACACCCGTGGATTAAAGTATGGGTGTTCAATTTGCTTAGCTTGCCTGGGCTGCACTGAGTGACGAGGAATTGTCTCGGGCTGCATATTAAATATATAATACAGTCAATGTGAATAAATAACAAACTTCATTTATTTTTTTAATATTTTTATTATAACATTGTAGTGGTGCCACATTACTAGCTGTTTGGGGCTTCATGAGGCCCATGGGTCATGAGCTGGACGCATCTGGTCTAGTGATTAAGGAACCTGGCTAGAAAGCAAGAGGCTGAGAGTTCTAGTTTAGCCTTTGGCATGAAAGCCAATTGGGTGTCCTTGGGCTAGTCACAGCCTCTCAGCTCAACTCACTAAGATGGTTGTTTTGGGGGAAATAGGATGAGGTGTTGTGGCCCACCAGTGGATCTGGTGACAGACTCAGATAGTGAGGAGGTTGTGGAGGAATATGGGTCAGTCCTGGAGACTGTAGAAGGCTCTGATGAGTGATCTTTGTTGGAGGCAGAGTTGGGGCCAAGGCTGTCCAACAGTTATCAGCTGCCTTCAGAGTCAGAGATCAGTGGGGCAGAAGAACAGCTGGAGCCTGCGCATGTGAAGAGCTACCAGGAGAAAGGAACATTTAAGAAACAAGGGCCGACTCGGGAATAAAGGCATAGATGGACAGTGAATGACCCCTCCCAAAAGGAGAGTGGAGTTTACAGGAGATGATTAGTTCACTTAATTAGTGTGAAGATTTGTTTGTGACTCTCAGAGACTCTATGCCAAGTACTTTCTTGTACAACATTGCGTTTGGAAGATATCAGCCTGGCTGTTCTCTAAGCCTGATAAGATCTGTGGTTGTAAATTCACCATTGAAAGACTGTTTGCCAGAACTTTGCTGGATGTGAATGAGAGGAATTCACATTAGCTTAATAAAAAGAGGTTTTGTCAGGATAAGGAATCTACTTTGTGATTTTGGGAAATCTGGATCAGAACAGGAGGAAGGATTATTACCTATGTTTGCCTCTTTTAGTTAATTATGAAAATAATAACGGCAGGAAAAAAAATCTAAACTAATGAATATTGAAAACACCTACAAGAGCACACAACTGTTGGTTTTATAGCTGGCATCTTTTTCTTTCTCCTACCAAGGAGGTAGAATTGACCACAATTGCTCTTCAAAACAGAAAGACAGGACACTACTACTTATACGTACATGCAGCTTTGCTTTGTGTTGCATAACACCTCTAGCTTTTATGTGAAAGTGAATGGCTAGATTCTCCATCTAGTAATAATTAAATACTTTTTAATTTCTTTTCTCTCCCTTTCTCCAAAAGGAGGAAGATAAATCTCTCCAAGAGCAAGTGATTTGCGGCTTGTTATTTGTGGTGTTCCCCCCCCCCCCACTGTACTTTCGTATTTATTAGACTTGTAGCACCACTTACAGACATTTTCGTGGCATAATCCTTAGCTTCAGCTGATTCATTAACCCACATGTTTTAAGTCTGCATACTACTGAAGTTAAGGAATGTATTGTTTTAAAATGAGACACCATGCTTCAGACTTTTGTGTTATGTATGAGCGCTCTGGAAAATTAACTTGTAAAAGAGAAAGTGCAAATTGAGAGGAGTGTGTTTGGCAAAGAGGTTCTGAAAATAATTCCACCAATTTAGGATCATTGGGAGGGGGAGGAGATCTGATGGCAGGGTAGTACATCATGAAGCAAAGTAAGAATTTATTTCATGATGCTTTTGTGCATTTGAGTCAATGTTGAACTCTGCTGATTGCCTGAACAAATCTCAGCAGTTTTCATAGCCAAAAATCAGAAGTGGTTTTTGCCATTGCCTCCTTCCCAGGACTGGGAGAGACTGGCTGGCTTGAGATCACCTCATTGACTTTAGGCCTAATGCAGGACTAGAACTCCCAGTCTCCTGAGTTTCTAGCCTGATGCCTTAACCACACCACCAAACTGGCTTTTCTTTTCTTTTACATGTATTTTTATATCCACTTCATAATATGCTATTTGCCATATTAGCATACCATGAAGCTAAAAATAACTTTTAACTGAAACCAGGGTGCAGAAAGCTGTAGATAAGGGGTGTCAAACTGGGGATCTGTGGGCTGGATGCGTCATGCACAGGCCACGCCCACCCCAGCTCCGTGAAGAGGAAAAAGGTGTGATACATCATATGATGCCACGAGTTTGACACCCGTGCTGTAGATAGTCTGCTACTGACTGCTTTTTTCTCTCTCCACTGTTCTTTCTTCTTTGCTGTGATAGCCAAGGGGTCAGTAATCAGAAGGAAATAATATATTTTCTTTGGGTTTTCAAGGCAGTCAAGCACATTAAAAAGAGACCGTTCATGGCTGACTATAAGGCATGCCTCATAAATAATACCTTTCGTTTAATATGCTATTGGATCTAAGAGGATCAAAAGCAAAGGATTAAGAGCTCACCTGTAATGTAGCAGATTTAATCACACTTGGCCCCTTTTGGAGGATTAAGTTTCTCCATACTCTAAACAGATTTTCTTCCCTTTCTATACTAAATAATAATAATAATCTTATTTATGGCTTCATATTTGTTTCATCTAGAACTCAAATATGTTTCCTCCTCTTTTATACGCAGCTCTGTAACATGGTGATTATGTGGTAGCTTGTTTGAAGAATGATTTATATGTATATCGTCCCAGCTTCTTTTGATGACACATATTGGTGGTCGCCTACCAACATCAGCATTAACAGCTGCTGCCTATTGAAACGGAACAAAAAAAAGGAGTGCTTTGAACAAGATCCTTTAATCAGAATGAACAGATGAAAAACAAAGTGTCTCTTCTCTAAGACTGAAATCTACTTTCGGCTTTCTGACCAGCAGAACTCAGTTGTTTACAGTCATTTAAAAATAAACTGATTACAATGCAGATCAAGGAGATAAACAGGTTTATCTTACCAATCACAGTTCAGTTTGTGGGCAGATAAATGTGTATATAACTTTATGGGTGGCAAATAGCTGAACTGCTCAGGAAAAAATATTACTGTACCATGCAGTACAGACAGAACATGGTCATAACATCAAAGCAGCAACAACAACAATAATAATCAAATGTTTTAAAAGGGTGGATTATATTTACAAGTAGTCTAACAGTCATTTGTGACTGTTAGAAATTACTGTGACTGGATTCCCCCTCCCCCCAGTCATGTGATTGTATTTTGGGAGCTTGGCAACTGGCTCGTGTTAACAGCTACTTGTAGTGTCCCATGGGTAGGTGACTGTAATTTGTGACTTTTTTTTTTTGTCAGTTTTCATGTTTGTTTCTAATTTTAGGAAGAAGAAAAAAAAACCCACCCGTTGGAAAAATGTATTTGTTTAACAACTATGGTGTTCACTTAATGACTGCAGCGTTTGCTTAATGACTGCTGTGTTTGCTTAACAGCTACCACAAAAAATGTCACAAAAGCAAGTCTGGCCATGTATAAGTCTGCATCAACTTATCATTGCAACATATCATGATCTTTTTTTATATAAAATTTTATTGGATTTTCCACAACAAACAAACAAAACAAACAAACAAACAATATGTCTCTTTTTGAGAACAGCAAGATCCCGAATTATCACTTCTCCATACAGAAATAAGCTCAATTACATATTCATCTTTATATTCTATTCCATATCTCAAAACTATAACAATATTATCTCAACATTTTATCCCCTCCCCTACTTTCCTCAACCTTCTTTTATCTAGCTCATTACTCTAAGTTGGCTATAACATATTATGATCTTGATTCCCTGCTCAGTTATGATCATAAATTGAAAACTCCCTGTATACATTAAAAAAAAAAAAACAAATTAACAATTTGTGGGTTTAAAGATTTTGGGTATTTTGGACTCTGTCCTAGCAATTCTAAATGGGCTTGAATTGTAACAGGAAGCCATATGATAGAAATATTCCGAATGGGTTTCACCTGAAATAGAAATATTCTCTAGTATACATACAACATTAACTTAAATGAGAGTTATTTGCTTTTGGATTAATGTGATGCACTGATTCTGCCAACGCATCTGCTCAACATTTCTGGGGCGTTCATCAATATGAGAAAGGCTGCTCTGCACCTAATTGGATGACTTTTAGCCAAACTCTCTTCAAAACAGTCAGTCCTTCATTAAACTAGCTAACTAATTAATGCGCCACAGTGGCACTGTGGTGAGAATGCAGTATTGCAGGCTACTTCTGCTGACTGCCGACTGCCTGCAATTTGGCAATTCAAATCTCAGCAGGTTCAAGGTTGACTCAGTCTTCCATTCTTCCGAGGTCGGTAAAAGAAGAACCCAGATTGTTGGGGGCAATATGTAAACTGCTTAGAGAAGGCTGTAAAAGCACCATGAATGGTATATAAGTTGAAGTGCTAAGTGCTAAGTAACAACCAACGAACCTACCAAGTTACTGCTAACCCAATTCAGGTTTTCCTTGTTGAACAGAAACTTGCTAAGTTCCACATTTATTCAAAATACAGGTAGTCCTTGACTTACAACAGTTCACTTAGTGACCGTTTAAAGTTACAATAGCACTAAAAGAAGGGACTTATGACCATTTTTCACACTTACGACTCTTGCAGCATCCAATGGTCAATCTGATTTGGATATGTGGCGACTGATTCACATTTATGATGGTTGCAGTGGTTCCCGGGGTCAGATAATCCACTTTTGGGACCATCTGACAAGCAAAGCCAACGTGGAAACCAGATTCACTTAGCAACTGCATTACTAATTTAACAACTGCAGTGTTGACAATTTAACAAATGTTGGCTAGAAAAATCGTAAAATGGGACAATGAATGGGACAATGAATGAATGAAACATTAATGAATGTTTCACTTAGCCACATAAATTTTGGGCTCAGTTTTGGCCGTAACTCCAGAAATATCTGTATATTCTTCATTTTGAAGTAAGGTTTTTGTGGCTAGAGGTAAATCAAGGCGATGCTTTCTTCAAGTGAATCTACAACTTTGACTGTAGAAGCATTCCCTCAAAAGCATTTCAAAGGTGAAAGAAAGAAA
>JAEANM010016568.1:0-13231 GCA_017656035.1 Myanophis thanlyinensis
GTTGCCCATCAGGATGCTCTCTACAGTGCAGGAATAGAAGTTCCTAAGCACTTTCGGTGGAAGTCTGAAGTCTCTCAAGCATCTGAGGTGGTAGAGACGTTGTTGGGCCTTTTTTACCATGGTATTGATGTGGAAGGTCCATGACAGGTTCTTTGAAATGTGCACACAGAGGTATTTCAATCAACAAACACTCTGTCTTACATATTGGTAAATGTAATCAGAATGTCAAGTACAAGCTAGGTGGTGTTGAACTAGCTGATGACCCTCACTCTGTCAAGGACCTAGGTGTGCTTATCTATGATGATCTCTGCTTCAAAGGTTATTGTAACAGCATTGCCAAAAAATCATTAAGAGTTGTAAATTTAATTTTGCGCAGTTTTTTTCTGGAAACATTGTATTGTTAATTAGAGCTTATAAATCTTATGCTAGACTAATCTTAGAATATTGTTCAACTGTTTGGAATCCCCAATAGCATCTGATATCAGTACAATTGAGTGGGTCCAGAAGTACTTCATGAGAAAAGTCTTGCACTCTTCTGTACACAATAGAATTCCTTATGCTACCAGGCTCAAAATTCTTGGTTTGGACAACTTAGAAATGTGCTGCTAGTTGTCAGATCTAGGTATTGCATATAAAATTATACGCAGTAATGTTCTACCTGTAAATGATTTTTTTTATTTTAATCACAATAATACGCACACTAACAACTGCTTTAAACTTAATGTAAATCGATCAAAACTTGACTGTAAAAAATATGACTTTTGTAATAAGAGTTGTGAAAGTCTGGAATATTCTACCTGATTCAGTTGTTTCAGTTACAAATTCTCATAGTTTCAGTCACAAGCTGACTTCCATGAACCTTACATCATACCTCAGTGATCAGTAGAGGGGGCGTGCATAAGTGCACTAATGTGCCTATCATCCCTGTGATTGCATTTTATATTCTTGCATTCATGTTTCTCGTTACTGTCTGACAAATTCTAATAAATTTGACCAGGGACAAAGTGATGAACTAAGTCTGCAAAAGTGGATTCAGGAAATTACAGACCAATCAGCCTGATATCAATACCCGAAAAGATCCTGGAAAAGATAATCAAGCAACAACTCTTCAAACACCTAGAAACAAGCAAAACTACTACTAGAAGCCAATATGGGATTGTCAAAAACAGACCATGCCAGACAAACCTTATTGCATTCTTTGACAAAATGACCACTGCACATTAGTGGACCATTTAGTGAACCAATGAAATGCTATGGACATAGTATACTTGGACTTCAGTAAGGCATTTGTCAAAGTAGACCACAGCCTTGAAAAATGTGGGATAAGCAACATAACCACCAGATGGATTCATAACTGGCAGGTCAACTTCACACAACATGTAGTTCTCAATGCATCTGCATCTACTGTACATGGAGAGAAGTCCTAGGCTGCATTAATTAACAGAAGGATACCGATAGTATCATGAAGTGCTAGTACTAGTTTATAAAAGGTTGGTAGGATTGCACTTGGAATATTGCATCCAGTTTTGGTCACCACAGTATAAAAAAAGATGTTGAGACTCTAGAAAGAATGCAGAGAACAGCAACACAAATGGGGGGGGGGGGGAGCTGGAGGCTAAAATGTATGATGAATGGTTGCAGGAATTGGGTAAGTCTAATCTTACAAAGAGAAGGTCTAGGACAGTGGTGGCGAACCTTTTACTTACCGAGTGCCGAAAAGTACGTGCTTTGCGTGTGCCATCTGCACTTGTGTGCAGCTCCTCCACGTGCGCTGCATGTGCAACCGTACCATCTGCGCATGCATGCAGCTTTTGCATGTGCAATGCATGTGTGCTGCGCACAGGCACTCACACACACATGAGCAATCGCATGTGCATGTGCAGGAGAGCTCTGAAGACCAGCTGGATTTCCTGCTGCAATTGTGCGCATGCACAGCGGAGGCCCGAAGACCAGCTGGGTCTCTGCAATTGCACACGCATGCATGTGCAATCGCATGTGCATGCTCAGCTGGAGGTAAGTTGGCCAACAGCTTGTGTGCCCAGCAAGATGGCTCTGTTTGCCACATGTGGCACCCGTGCCATAGGTTCGCCATCACGGGACTAGGAGGTGACATGATAGTCTTCCAATATTTGAGGGACTGTCATAGGAAAAGGAGTCAACCTATTCTTCAAAGCACCTGATGGATGGAAAAGACAGGAAGGACAGATCAAATCTAGAACTAAGGAGAAATGTATTGATGATTAATCAATGAAAAAACTTGCCTACAGAAGTTGTGGGTGCTCCATCACTGGAGGTTTTTAAGAAGAGATTGGACAATCATTTGTCATTTTTCCAGAATGGTATATGGTATCCTGCTTGGATATACAGAGGATTTAACTAGAAGACCTCTACCTTCCCTTCCAACTCTGTTATTCTGTACTCTGCAATGTTCTGTCAGAAGTTCTGGTCCTTCTGGGTCAAAACCAAAGCCATGAAATGGTGCATAGCCAAGGGAGTTGCTTCAGCAAAGTCATAATGATGAGTCTTTACCCTTTCCTGCTTCTGCATCTCTGTTCCTCTGCCTCTATTTTCTCCTTCAGTGCATTAGCCTAATTGTAATGACAGAGGTGGTATCACAGCATTGTAGAGTAAATCATATTTGGCACTATATCATCCACATGGATCAATGAAACAGAACTCCTGTCGGTGGAAGGACTAAGGAGGAGAGAGGATGTGTTCCCTCTTTGCTCAGACAATTTGCCATTCTTCCTAAGTTGTGCATAAACACAATGCGGGAAGTAACATTGTTTTGTTGCCTAAGTGGATAGGGATATAGCAGGGCTCCCCAGATCATTGGTGAATATTATAGTCTGTCCTATTATTACCGAAGAAAGAATTTTGGAAAAGTAACACTAACTTATTAAAAGGGCAGTGATAAGGGGACTACTGTTGAATTGTGATGTGGTATGGGTGGAGAGATTTAATGTGCCCTCTGGAAAATAGGGCTTCTGTGACTATTCAGTTCAAAGATTTGATTCAACAGCAGTTCAATCTAATTTCCTAATCCAATTGGCTTTCTGAACTGAATCTCCAAATCGCCCTTCTGAATTGATTTAGAAAGATCTGGGCTGATTTAGCAGATTTATAAGTTTTTGTGTAGCTGCAGAGGCACTTTTTTTTCTGAACTGATCTGATTTTCCAAATTGACACAAATCCCTGGGCAACGTCAATGTTTTGAACTGAACCAAAAACTTAGAATCAAACCAATTAGGCTATTTTGATTATTTCCATCATTTGAGATATATTTGGACCAAGTCACATGCTTTTGCTCTCCTGCCAAAGAATAGTACCATATTGTGACCTCACTTTTCACAAATTTTCTTTTTCAGTGAAAAGCCCTAGTCACAGATACTAGAGCTTCAAAGGCACGTGTAACCTTCACAGCACTAGAACCGTGATGGCGAACCTATGGCACGGATGCCACAGGTGGCACGCAGAGCCATCTTGCTGGGCGCACAAGCTGTTGGCCAACTTACTTCCAGCTGAGCATGCACATGCGATTGCACATGCATGCATGTGCAATTGGAGTGACCCAGCTGGTCTTCAAGCATCCTCTATGCATGTGCGCGATTGCAGCAGGAAATCCAGCTGGTCTTTGGAGCTCTCCTGCGCATGCACACATGATGGCTCATGTGTGCATGAGTGCTTGCACATAGCACACGTGCACTGCACATGCAAAAGCTGCATGCACGCAGAGATGGTGCAGTTGCACATGCAGTGCATGTGGAGGAGCCACATACAAGTGCAGCTGGCACACACAAAGCATGTACTTTTCGGCACTCGGTAAGTAAAAGGTTTGCCACCACTGCACTAGAATCTCTAGTTCAGCATATTACGGTACCCATGCGCACTGTAGGAAGTTAGCACCCACCTCTCTCCTAGAAGAATGAAATATTCTATGAAATACTAAAAGGGGCAGAATATATTTCCCTAAAGGAGAAACATGCTCTTGGAAAGCAGCCCCCACTTTTGTTAATAGCTCCAGCAGTTATTTTGATGCCAATCTATCTGCAAAACAAAAGACTGGACTAGCTTTATCTACAACACAAACCACCTTCACCCTCAGGACATGATGGGATTACACAACTCACTACATGGCACAAAACAAAGCCCAAAAGCTTCAACCAAATTTGAATCATGACCCATGGCCACAACCAATCAGGATATTTGCCACAGGAACAGGAAGCAAGGTCATAGCCCATGAGAGGGTATAAATCTATCCTTCTCTCTCATCCATGTGCCTTTTTGCCCAGGACCTCAAACCACGTGGACCTTTTCATCAATAAACCATCTTTTCAAACAGCCTCCATATTTCCAGTGACTTTATCCCCACTTGGAAATGAACCCAGATGA
Source organism: Myanophis thanlyinensis (assembly GCA_017656035.1). Taxonomy (NCBI): domain Eukaryota; kingdom Metazoa; phylum Chordata; class Lepidosauria; order Squamata; family Homalopsidae; genus Myanophis; species Myanophis thanlyinensis. The sequence continues at coordinate 4,393 of JAEANM010016568.1, forward strand.
ACATTTCTTCCAACAATAATGAGACAAAAACTTCCACAGAGTGCTCAAAGTCTCCTTGGTATGTTTATTGAAGTCACTCTGTCCCACCAAGCTTATTAATTGGAAATCCAATTTTCTGTGATAAAAAAGGAGGAGTACTTAGAACCGTGATGAGGTTGTGCTAAGATGTACTAAATAAAACACAGTGCATCTGGAAGCACTCAGTCTCATTGTAGGAGCCCATAGTTAGAAGCAAAATAGCCAGGCTCATATGTGAAGTAAGGATTCTTGGAGTGCAAAAGGCCAGCCAGCACCAACAATTCTGCAAAGCTTTGGACAAGGATACAGTTGGATTGGCATGTTGCCTCTTGGCCAAAGAAAGATACATTAGAAGAAGGACGAATGGTCCAAGTGTTGACCAACACCTGTGCTGGACATTTTCCTGGTTCTCTCCACAGGCTAGCTTACAGCTTCAGTGCTAGAAGGAGGAGAAAAGAAAAAGACATTGAAAAGCATTGTATTGTCTGAATTCTTTGGCTGGCTGAAAGAAAAAGGAGCATCCGCTGTTGTTGTTGTTCTTATTTTTAAAAAAAATATTGTCAGTAACAACTGCATAAAGTTGTACAAAGCAGAGTTGCAAATTATTTTACCAAATTGTAGTCAGTTTCTGTTTTTGCCTGCTTCTTAAAGCTTCCAGATGTAAATTGGGAACTGTACAGTTGTTTAAGAAAGAATGAGAGCGAGGGAAAACAAAAGTAGGACTGTCTTTTTGTAGTAATGACTGAGACAACGTATTTGTCTTTTTGCATCCTTAAGTATTTCAAGGAAGAATATATTATCAAGATAGGAGCGTGAGCCCCTGTGTTTTATTCTTTTTTTCCTTTCCTTCCTGTCTGCTTCTTGGTCTAGGAACAGAAGCTGTCCAAAATAGGTTCCAATGAACAATTTTCCATATACTAAATGAGTATGAAATGCATCAGTAATGCTGGAAGGAAAATATCTGAAAGTAAAAGCCAAGACATGATACTCCTAATTAGATGTTCAAGTGTACAAGTGTATGTATGTATGTATATATGTATGATGTGTGTGTGTGTGTGTGTATTTATATATGTATCTATAGAATGGATGGCAGGAAAGCAGCCCCCACTTTTGTTAATAGCTCCAGCAGTTATTTTGATGCCAACCTATCTGCAAGACAAAAGAGTGGGCTAGCTTTATCTACAACACAAAAGACCTTCACCCTCAGGACATGGTGGAATTACACAACTCACCACATGGCACAAACAAAGCCCAAAAGCGTCAACCAAAATATAGATAGATATAGATAGTTATCTATATAGATACATAGATATTTGCAACAGGGTGGAGTCCTCTGTTTTTGATGCCTGAACTTGAATAAACCTGATCCACCCAGCTATTCTCCTCAAACCAGTGGTGTCAAACTCACAGCCTGCAGGCCGGATTTATCATGTGCTAGCCATGCCCACACCCAGTTTAGTGAAGGGGGAAAAAGTTGCAATATGTCATGTGACAATGCCATGACAAAGCAAGTTTGATATCCTTGCCTTAGACCATAAACAAATTATTAAGAACAAATTATTTGATATTCAACAAAAGACAAAGTAAACCTCAACTATTTCTTGGTAAGATAGAGCAATGTGAGATAATAACAATGTAAGAATAATATGGGATAGATAGTACCATCCCCAGAAGGATTTGCAACTGGCTGGCCAACGACACCCAACATGTAGTCTTTAACGGCATTGCATCTACCTAGAGGGAGACATACAATGGAGTATCTCAAAGTTCTGTTGAAGAGCACTGGTCCTTGTATGTTCTATGTTGCAACAGAATGAACTTATGTTTAATTTCACATTATATTAAGGAACACTTAGAATACCTTAGATGGCATCCAAGTAGCTATTTAATCACCCTTAAAACATAAAATCATAGGGCTGGGAGAGACCTCAGAGGTCTTCTAGTCCAACTCCCTGCTCAAGACATGAGATCTTATACCATTCTGGTCAAATGGCTGTCCACTCTATTCTTAAAAATCTCCAGTGTTGGAGACCTACAGCTGTGACCTACAACTTGATTAATTGTTCTCACTGTCAGGAATTTTTTTCCTTACTTCTAGGTTGGATCTTTCTTTAATGATCTTCCAACATTGCTTCTCATCCTGCCCTCAGGTGCTTTGGAGAATAAGTGTCTGTGACAGCCCCTCAAATATTGCAAGACAATCCTGATGTACCCCCTAATTCTTCTCTTCAATAGGCTAGAAATACCTAGCTCCTACCCAAGAGTGTTCCTTTTTCAGACCCAGACATGATGCTTTACCTACAACAGTTCTCAGCGGTAGATTAGCCCAAATTCTTTTTTTCCACAATAATTTGTTCCTGCAATTCAGATTCAAATTCAAATTTTATTTGTCGCATACAGTCATACACAGTATGGTGTGTAGTGAAATGCATAGGCAATCGCCTTTGACCTTAGGGTATTGGAAAAGCAAGGAGAGTAGACTGTAGAAAATATGGAGAGTAAGTTGGGTAGAGAGGAGAGGGAATAAGGGATAAGAGATAATACAATGTCAGATATAATACAAAATACATGTCCATTTCGTGTGCCGTGGTTTAGAGATTGAACTGCTTGTGGGAAGAAGCTTTTTTCAGTCTTTCTGTTTTGGCTTTCAAGGAATGGAAGCGCTTTCCTGACCTCATCATGGAGAACAGTCCATTGTTGGGATGGCTGTGATTTTTTACTATCTTCCTGGCTGTGGACAGGCATCACTTGTTGTAGAGGGCGTGCAATTCAGGGAGCTTGGTGCAGGTGATATGCTCAGCTGAACTCACCACCCTCTGTAGGGTTCGTCTGTCCTGCGAACTGCTGTTCCCAAACCAGGTTGTGATGTTTCCTGTCAGGATGTTTTCTATGGTGCACGAGTAGAAGTAGAGTACTTTTGGGGGCAATTTAAAGTCTCTCAGACGTCTGAGGTGGTAGAGATGCTGCTGAGCCTTTTTCACGGTGGTGTTGATATGGCAGGACCATGACAGGTTCTGTGTGATCTGGACACCGAGATATTTGAAGCTGCCCACCCTCTCTACTGGGCTTCCATTGATGATAGGGGTCTGATAATTCCTCTCCTTTTTGTGTTGCTCCACTATCAACTCCTTTGTTTTGCTGATTTTGAGGTGGAGGTTGTTCTTCTGGCACCAGTTCTCCAGGTTCTCAATCTCTTTCAGGTAGGCCATCTCATTGTTTTCAGATTCGATAGAAACCACCCAAGATGAGGTGTTATACCAATGGTGGAATTCAATTTTTTTTATTACCGGTTCTGTGGGTGTGGCTTGGTGGGCGTGGCTGGAGGGGGTCATGTGACTGGGTGGGCAGTTTCTGTAAGCAGGACAATAAACCTTAGGCTAGAAACAACACCAGAATGTTTCTTTCCTTCCTTCCTTACAAGATTAACCCTGTAAAGTGGGAAAAAAACAAAAGGAGATTTCTTCTAACAACCGGTTCTCTGAACTGTTTAGAAAATTTACTACCAGTTCTAGTGAACCTGCAAGAACCTGCTGAATTTCACCTCTGTTATACTGCTCGTATTATCAAGGCAACTATCAATCTCTTGATCTCCCTTGTTGGAACATACACCAGGTGAATTAGAGAAACCTTTCTCTTTAGGCAACATGCCTAGCGTTACATCTAATAATATAGCCAATATTTTTGTCATGGATATTAAAGCAGACAAAACAAATTATTACTGAATTAGAGCTGTACCTAATGAAGAATAAATATTTTTTGCCCAGGTGAGTTATGTTACATGCTATGTCATTAGAATTTTACATACAGTTTTAAATCTTTTTTTTTATTATGCTATTTTTTTAATTGTTCTGATCATCGATCAAATAAATCTGTGTGCCTGAACATAAAATAAATCTGACACAGGATTCAATGGAGAAAGTGAATTGGGGTGATCCACTAATAATGACTCTCTCCCTCTAATTAAATGGCTTATGTTAGCAGCAGCAAATAGAAATGTGCATTAAACCCATCTCCCCACCACCACCATCCCAAAAAACACCCTAAAAAGCAGACTTTTGTTAGAGATGTACAAAATGTTTCAAGATCAAAGCATCCTCTTATTGGAAGCGGTCCAGCATTGCAACATGGCATGTTGACCTTACTGGAAGTGGCTTTTTCACTGTGGGAGTGGTGTCTTCTAATATCAATAAACTTCAAGTGAAGTCAGAACAAAACCTAGAAGATCAGAATGCTTTGACCTCAATCCTTCATAATCATCTTTAGTTTGGGGAAAGTTGAATTTCAAAAAGGCACTACCTTAGGGAAAGTTATGTACACAAAAAAAACACCAAGTACGCTAGAAGCATTTTTAAAAATACAGTATTTATTAGGGACAGATATGTAAAATCTCTTGAGAAAAGTGGAATGCTTCATGAAAATGGCACATATATGAATATTTGTAAGTTGTGATATTGGGAAAATACATTAAATGTTATATTTTAGTACTGAATAACAATAGACAGTCTGACAAAATGAAGCAGATGTGCTGACTTTTTATTTAAAAAAAATGGGGATGGACAGAATTGAAAGGGACACTCCAACAGAATAAACTTTGGCTGAATCCTCCATGACATTGTGAGTCTTATGACTTCACTGCCTGTGATGTCATGTCCTCCCCTTCTTCTCTCAGAAAGATAAATACATATACAATCTATTCCTTTTCAATTGCTGCAATTTACTTTAAGGAAACTGAACACTTTTTATTCGCATAGTTAATTGAACCATGATTTATTAATTAACCCAATTGCTTGACTGTGCATAATACACTGCTTTATAATCATGCTGTCTGGTTATGAGTAATAGCCTAACCATATTTCAGATGGGCACGTTTCAGAAGGACAAACAAAGCATTTCAAATTCAAAACAGTTGTCTAGAGCTGAAACAAGAATGCTGCAGAGGTGCTGTTGGGAGAAATGCCCATCTGGGTTCAGTTCCAAGTGGGGAGAAAGACACTGGAAACATGGAGACTATTTGGAAGGATGGTTTTATTGATGGAACAGAAGCAGGACCTCATGGCTTCAGGTCCTGGGTGAAAAGGGAAGAAAGTGAGGGAGAGGGATAGATTTATACCCTCTTGCTTCCTGTTCCTGTGGCATGAGCAAGTATCCTGATTGGTTGTCAGGCTCCCATATGGCCATGGGTCATTATTTGAATTCGGTTGAAGCTTTTGTTTGTGCCATGTGGACAGTTGGGCACTCCCATAATGTTCTGACGGTGAAGGCCTTTTATGTTGCAAATAAAGCTTGTTCAGTCTTTTGTCTTCCAAATAACCAAAGTATCTGCTGGGGGCAGGGGCTGAGTTTCTGTCTTAAGATTTCTATTTCTCTTTTAGAGGAAATATTCTGCCTTCTAATGTTTTTCATTTTTCTAGGAGAGGGGTGTCAAGCCATATTTCTAGGCTGAAACAGAGCTTTGTACAAAACAGAGTTCAAAACTCTTATTAAAGTGGTTGAAACAAGCCATTTAGAAATGAAGTGGAGATGAACCAAGGTATATTCATCAGCATAAAATGAAGAAGAGTTGGGATAGGACAGTCTTGCCCACCAGGCCAGCAAATGGTGCTTGTTTGAATTAGACTACCCATGATACTGAAAATATGCTGAAATGTATCCTTCACATTTTCCTTTTTTTGTTGGTGTTGTTCCTCAGTTGGACATATTTATTTTGGAGAAATTATATGTTTGCTTCAGGAGGGAGAGATGCAATTTATATATCATTTGTAACTTTATAATTCCTTTCTACAAACACTATCCAGGTCACATACAATCAATGAATAGTAGCAGAGGTAATAATAAGAATCCAATACTCAGTATACTCGGTATAAAACATAAACCAATTTGCAGAACTTTTAATTTGTGGATTTTTTTAAAAAAAAGATGGGTAATTTCTGGTTTCAAGTCAATAAACTCTAGTCCATGTTTGTTTTATAAGAGCATATTTAAAAAACAACAACAATGGGATGCCCCTGTATGATGCAAAATAATGCAGGGATGATAGTGTGTTCCATTTTCCATTTCTATTCTGCTGCCATTATGTATAAAAGATTAAAATCCTTTAGGACTGTCTATGTTCCCTACCCAAAGGATTGTTTCCAGTGACTCTGAAAAGTTCTGAACCTTTCAACATAGTGAAATATGTGTAGACAATATAAAGTATTGGTTCTTGTTCATATCTTATATCCCATTTGGCCAGTTAAATACTTTTGTTGTTTCTGTTGTTTTTTATAAATAAACATCAAGCTATCTTTATTTTTGTTACTGAACTGAGTGGCATAAGAGCTTACTCTACTCTGAAATGGTAATTGACTGGGAGTGTGCTAGGTGCAAACTAAAATGAAAATTATAGTCAGTAATTTTCCAGTAAAAAAAAACATCATTTTCTTGTTTCTTTCACTGGCTTCTGTTTGTTGTGTCCTACCCAGATTGCTTGAGTGATGTTTCCTTTCATATGTTTTAGAATAAATTGAACTTGCTCCATTTTTAAAATAACATTAAAAAGAAGAATAGTTCAGAAGACAGTCCTCCATGACTGTGAAAAAGAACTGATGGTCGAAGACAGGGGGATTGATGCTCAGGTGTGCTTTTTGCTGGGAAAACTGAAGAGCATTCTAAATCTTTATTGTTACCCGTAAAATGGTGTCATCAGTTCCATGCAGAACAACAGAAAAAACAAAAAGAAAACCTAGGAAACAAGTCATCTACATCACATTAAGTCAGACCAAGATGATGTAAAATGTAAGCCAAGAAATCTGATTAAAATGAACTAGGATAAAAATTTAAGGAAATAGCTGGATAGAGCAATATTATATTTTATGGCAAAAAAAAAAAAAAAAGATTCTATAGGCCAGTGGTGGCGAACCTTTTACTTACCTAGTGTCAAAAAGTATGCAATTTTCGCGTGCCATCCGCACTTGCGTGCGGCTCCTCCACGTGCGCTGCATGTGCAACTGCACCATCTGCACATGCATGTAGCTGCGCATAGGCACTCATGCACACATGAGCAATCACATGTAAATGTGTAGGAGAGCTCCAAAGACCAACTGGATTTCCTGCTGCAATTGCATGCATGCATGCACAGCGGAGGCCCAAAAACCAGCTGGGTCTCTGCAATCACGCATGCATGCATGTGCAATTGCATGTGTATACTCAGCTGGAGGTAAGTTGGTCAACAGCTTGTGTGCCCAGCAAGATGGCTCTGTGTGCCACCTGTGGCACCCATGCCATAGGTTCACCATCATAGCTATAGACTGTTCCTGATTCCATTGTGATTCCTAAGCTTAACTACTCAAGCCAGACCAGAAAGGAACAATTGTCCGGGTTAGGCAGCCTACAGAAACATTACTACATCTCCCTCTCTCTCTCCCCCCTCCCCCACTCTCTCTCACACACACCAATGTGGCTTGGAGTATTCTAGTAAGTCTGTACTTGTAACCAATGATGGAAGTTGTTTTCCAAAGCCTGCCTAAGCAATAATTTTGCACAACAGGTTCTCTGAAAGCAAAATATGCCCACTATTCCTAAAAGATTAGGAAGATTTAACTGATCCTAGAAAAAGCAACCAGCTATAAAAAAAACAAAACATTTCCATGTAGTGGAGTAAATCTATTCAGAAATATTATATGAAAGAATATTTGCATGTATATCTTAAAGCATAATAAAAAAAATGCTTATCGGGCATGCAAAGAGGGGGTAGGAGTGCATTTTCAAAGAGGTGGGAGGGAGGGAGGGAGAGAGAGAGAGAGAGACCCTTAAATATAGGGGAGATTAAACATATCATAAGAATAGATATTAGGATATTTATAGGTACAATAGAAACTTGAAACTTTATACAAAAATTTCATTGCCTCCTTTTAAAGTTTAAGGTGGGGCTCTTCTATGTCTCCCATGCTTTCTACTTTCTCTAGTTTCATTTTGCCTTCCCATTTTATTCTCAAGGGTAGAACTAAATTCCTCTACACCAGTGTAGCTTAATCTTAGCAACTTGTATATGTCTGGACTTCAGCCCCCAGAATTCTCCAGCCAGCATTTTCATACCCACCTGATATAAAACTATTTGTCAACCTTCTCTTTTTAATGTATGAAGATATACACCTTCTCTTTTCCTTACTTCTCTTTTTCTTGTGCTTCAGCTCTGCTCTACATCTAACAAGGGTTATTTATTATTTAGTAGGCATGGAGAAACATTCCATCATGTAAACCCCTATCTAGAATCTAATTCTAACTTGGTCCTGGCATGACTTTACTATGTGATCCTACATCATACATTGAAGATGAATTTGAATTGATGTGATCTTGATTTTCATGGGTGCAGGTATGCAGGTCTGGGTCTGTTCGGGTCTTTTCCCATGTAAGTTTGAGAATATCTTTGCAACATTTCAGTGAGATCCCACTCACCATCTTCAGGCTGGTGCCTTTTGCTTCATGCCAGTGGAAGAAGTGTGTGACCGGAGCTGCTGTCTCTCTATAAATACTGGTGGGAGGGCATGATGTGCTGGGCTGGCTGGCTGGGCTGCTGCCTCTTGATTAGTTGATGGAGTTAATGTTGGTATAATGGGCTATGTGATTGGTATAATGGGCTGTGTGACTTCATCCACAATGGACAAAGATATAAACAGATTGAAGGAACACCCATGGGATCACCTCTCTCACCCGTCATTGCCAACATATACATGGAACACTTTGAAACCAATGCTCTAGACAAATCTGAACACAAACCCAAACTCTGGCTCAGATATGTAGATGACACTTTCATAATTTGGCCACATGGGAAAGAAAAACTGGA
>JAEANM010016569.1:0-13231 GCA_017656035.1 Myanophis thanlyinensis
TAGATGGAGTGCAGATCAGGGAGTTTGATGTGGATGATGCGCTCAGCTGAGCGTATCACCCTCTGTAGTGCTTGTCTATTATCTACACTAATATCCTTAAATTTTCCCATTTTTTAAAACCTGTTTTCCTACCTGAGAAAAATCAGGTAAGCTTAGAAAGCTAGATTGGGTATTTTCTGGTAGGTAGTTTAACAGGGTCCTCCTATGGCCATTGAAACTGTCTTATCCACACTGACACTATAGACACAAGAACAGAAGGTTAATAGGTTGAACAAAAGCTTCTGATCTTTTGGAAGATACATTCAGGTACAGATAATAACAGTGGAACATTCAACCCTGTTTGATTACTGTATTCTTTTTCTCATAGGTTTCTGGGGAGCCACCTCCACCATTGCCCACAACTCCTCCTCCAGAAGATTATTATGAAGAAGCCCTGCCGTTGGGCCCAGGCAAAGCTCCCGAGTACATTACATCTCACAGTAAGTCTTAAAGAAGGCCAGCTAAGGAAGGAAACAGCTGGTATTTTGGCACTTTCCTATCAGCTAGGAAAATAAAGGCTTCTCCCAGAGGTGTCTGGCAGCTGACAGGGTTATAATTGGTACCGGGGGCAGGCTTTCCTGTTCCTTTTGTGGGTTTTTTCTTCCTCCCCCGTCTCTAGTTGGTCAGATGTCACAAGCAGTTGTTTGCTCAGACTTGCCTGGAAATGTATAGTAAATCTTGAGTGACAAGAAAGGGAAGGGCCTGCTTGAGAACAATGTCATTCTGTCTCTCCCATAATTTGTCTGAGAGAGATCAGGGGAAGGCAGAGAAAAGGGCCCAGCACCTGTTCTTGTTCTTGTAATCACTGAGCCCTGGTGAAGCCATTTGCAGGTCTAGCAAATGAAAACAAGAACATTATAAGATTTCCTGCTAATGCAGCTGACTCATGGCATAAGTGTCATGAGACAAGAGTAAGCTCTTGTTACAAGGATTCTGGAAAGACCTTCTATATTAAAGTGAAGAAAGAGAGGCTGTTTCAATGTAGTTTGGGCTCTGGGACTCAGCCCCATGGGAACTCTGAATGAATGTGAAGAACAACCAAAGTAAAGCAGACAACATACTGAGATTTTTTGAAGGCAGACTATATACTAATAATTACAGTAAGGGAAACAATGTGAGAATAAGGATCAGAAAGCAGTTGGGAACAGATAATTATGACTGGCACCCAATGAGCTCTGTTTCATATTCCATTTGTTGTGGTTTGTGATCTGTAGTATCCCTTTAGAGATGGGCAAGTAAAAGTAGAGAAAAGATTTTGAAGTTATGACAAATAATTTATCAGTGTGCTGGGTGGCATAGAAATTAAATAAAAAATTGTCTCAACTTATTGTTAGTCTTTCTCCTGACTTATTGGTAATAAAAACTTGTCTATGTCCTTCAGAGTTGACTTACAGAGCAGCTCATACACTTCCCTGCAAAGTCTTTCTCACTGTTTAATTTGAAATTTAAAATATTCCTTTTGCTTTCTGTACAGACAGCTCCAGTCCTCCCAATTCAATAGAGGATGGATACTATGAGGATGCAGATAGCAACTATCCTGTAACCAGAATAAATGGGGAGCAGAAAAACTCTTGTAAGTAGCACTAGAACTATATGTATTGGGTACAACTATTGGGGGACGGGAATCATTCTGACTGCAGAAGACTCAGGCAGTCAATATAATTTTATGGAAATATTATATTCTTATATCTTTTTGTTGCTAATTTTGTTTACTATTAAACTACTGTAGCTTTAATAAGAATCCTCTTCTTATTTCTGTTGTTTTATTGATAGCCATCTTGGATTTTAGGAAAGGACAAGTCTATAGTACCTCTGTATTTTTTTCCTTCTTCTCCTTTTACCCTTGGATTTCTCTCCTAGCTTCTCCATTGTTATTCCAATGCATCCTCAGAGTTATTGGATTATTCTCTACCACTAAAGTGATTAAGTCTGTCACATGGAGTTCATTTGTAGTTGACTATTACTAATCACGTGTATTCATCATTGAAAGTTCTTCCTTTCTCACAGTCCTGGAGATTTTGTTAGGTACCTAGCACTCTTCTTAATCACTATTAGTAAATCAGCCTCTTAATCACTGAATCATATCAGAATGTTCCCTTTGTCATTGTCTCTCCTTTGTCTGTATTGTCTTATTGATTTAAAGTTTGCCCTTGTTCAAAAAAATAAAAATAAAAGCTTGCATGGGGGAGATATGGCATGGTAAACAGAAAGGTCCCTGTGCTATGCTTCTCCCAATTCCAGAATTTAAAATGTAGCATCATTACTTTTTGCTGTGTTTGCAAATTTCTTTAATAGTGTCATAATCCTCTTGTTTTATTCTTTTTCCATTCATAACTCTCCTTTCTATCCATATAGAACAAAGGTGATAAACTCAAGACCCGCGGGCTAAACCCAGCCCGCAAGGTGCTTAAATCTGGCCCATAGGGCCACCCTGGAAACATTGAAGGACTGGCCTATGGTGCCTCTGCAGCAAAAAGAGAGCTTGGGAGGGCCACGTGCTTGGTTTTCATTGGCAGAGAGTTGCAGGAGGCCATTTCAGCCAAAGCAGAGCTTGGGAGACCATTTTCACTAGCAAAGGTGCCACCACAGGTGCCCCCGACACAAGTGACATCAAGCTGGCCATGCCAACCCTGGCCACACCTACTCCAGCCCCCCAAGGTCAAACACAACCGTGATTCAACCTTCAATGAAATCAGGTTTGACACCCTTGATCTCGGGCAGTCCAGGTGGCTTAGAACACACACATTAAACTGTTCAAACCTCTACGCTACTAAAAAGGTGTATTTCTTTTCTACCAAGAGAGTGTGGGAGCCAAATATATTTCTCAAAATTAAATAGTTTGTATTTTGCAAGCAGCACTTAAGAAGGCTTAACCCAGGTGTCTCAAAATGCCTCAAGTGACTTTTTTTTTAATGTCATGGCAGGTTGATACCAGGAGAGACAACATGGTCTATTTAACCAAACCAAATGAGTCATATCTTAAGGCACCATATTTTGAGGATCTCTAACACGGCAGATAATAGATTATAATTGATTTGTCTTAAAGAGCCTTTTACATACTATCCACCACGAGTTTTGAACCCTGGCATCTCCATCCTATCCACATCCAAATCTGACTTTTTCTAGGGCTGCTGATCACTTGCCTCATCCATACATTGCCTAATCTTATGAGACCTCAAGAAAATGTGATCGTTTCTGGCCCAGCAACACTTTCTAAAGCCGTATGCCAAGCTAGGCATTGGTTCTACCAAATATTCTGTTCTAATTCAACATCCACAACCTTCTGAATACCACCACACAGACTTTAGCCCAAAGGGGGGTTGTGTTGGAGAACACAAATATTAGGAAGAGATGTCTACTTGTCTAATCTCAGCACTATTCTAGACAATTTGATAGTATCCTGAGCTATGCAAAAATTGAGTATAAACCAAAGAAAGTGGCTGAATTTATCTGGCCAGCTACCTAATTCATTTGGTTTTTTTGTAGTTATTTTGTCTTTAGACTTTAATTAGGCTACTAACAACTATTTTTTTTCAAATGCTTACAATGGGTATTACTTTGATTGTGACTATTCCTCAGCTATAACCCCCCAGCTACTATATTTTACTCATTACTATTAAATCCATAAGTGATCAATTCCTCCAAAAATAAAATCTGTTTCAAGTCTGCTCTAATCTTTGTCTGCATAAAAATTATAATCTTCATAGTTTATAATCTCATATTTTATATGGCTTTATTCTTTTAAAATATTCAAGTTTTAAATTTTTCTATGAGGTAAAAAGGATAATATAAATTAGGTTTTTGCTTCTGTGTATTCTACTTTATATAGTACTCTTATCTTTAAAAAAATTCTTTAAAAATAGAATGCATTTTCAGTTAAAAGTACATAGTGATAGAGATAGGAATATTGCAAGATATGGTTTGTTCAGAATATCAGTATTAATTTTTCATTACAGACTATATTACTACTTCAATTAATTATGTTCTGATCTCTGTGCTGCTCTTACGTTTCCATAAAGTAAAATTCTTTAGATTTATATCTGCTAATTAAAGTAATAAAACATTTGATAATACAAATAAGGCATTTTTATAAGAAATACATTCTATTAAATTGGGAGTGGGGATTTGGTAGCATCTCCTACTTATATATGTAAAATTAATGGGTTATATTTGTAATTCTCTTTTATTTTCATGATTTATATCTTACGATGTAGGAGTTTGGATGCTAAGCATAGTTAAGGGCCTCATCATCTCTTAATCTTGCCTGCCAGATGCAATCCCTTAGATAACTAGCATATGTAAAATATTTATGACTTTGTTTCCAGACAACAATAAGCAAGGGTATGTTACAATATAAACACAAAACAATTAGCAGCTAACTTAACATTTTTTTCCAAAGTTATGGTAAGGTTGGGCAACTTGTTCAATAGTGTGATGTGAGCTATTGATCATCAGCCAATATTAATGTCTTAAAATATAATTTTCATTCATTCTGTTTAGAAATTGTTGCTTGCAATTTTTTGGACAAAATGTTCTTTAGGAACCATATGCAGTCATTGTTATCAGTATTTTTATCCTCTTCTCTAAAGTCAGTGACCAGGTTACAGCTAATACAGCAACAATTCATGCTATTTCCAATAGCTTGTAGAAATCTGTCAGTTTGTGTATGCCTTTTCTTCAACTCTATAAAAAGTTATTTAGGTCAGAGGTTAACATACTTTACAGTAAAATGAACTTTGAATCATGGAAATGATCTGAATTGATATATTTACTCTAGCTTGAAAGTTTTTATGGTTTTCCTCCTCCCTCTAACCTTGATCAGAAGAATGAGGAAAACGGGGCAAAACCCCCAAACTTTTATGAAACTCAGTACAGTGGAGAAATGAGAAGCGACAGCAAGTTTGTGCTTGTTTAGATTGTGAAAAATGAAAATTGTCTCACATTGAGACAGAATTCATATCTGCAGGTTGCTTCACTATGAATCCTAATTGAACACATAACTTTAGGTATTTTAAGAAAACGATCCCCTGAGTTTACCTAAATTGGTGGGCAAAGCCAGCCACAAAATACCAATTTACCAGGAGGAAAATTAATGAGATTGATTCTTTAATTCCCCAGACCAATTTATTTGTATGTTTTTTGTAGGATATGGCAACCTTTCAAAGTGCTGGTCAAATTCCTTCACTATGTTTATTTTCTACTGTAATGCAGACACAGTCTTAGAAATAAAATGAGGTTAGAAACCTGTGGGTGGTTTTGTAGAAAGAAAACTTGGGTTTTACTTTTTTTAAAACTAAAGAATTTAATAACAGTAGTTCAAGAGGCATTTGGAAATAGTAAAAAAAGAGCCCTGAGGCACATTTTAGGCAAATATTTATAATATTGAAATTCCAAAAGTTTGGAAATTGTTTTGCATGGAAGGTTGAACTTAGCCTCCAGCTATTGCCAGACAAGTTTAAATAAAGCAGTAGAAATCTTGTAAACTATTAGTATACCAGAAATCAACATATTATTCTTGCTTGCATAATTCTAAAACATACGCTATGTGTGTGTGTGTGTGTGTGTGTGTCTGTTAGAAGACATAGCCCCTTAGAGATAGTATTCTGTTACATACCGTATATTAAAGATGTTGATGATTCCTCACATGTCTAGCTAGGATTGGAAAGCTTTTATACTGAAATCCTAGATTCTCATTATTTGTCAGTGTAGATCAGGGGTAAGCAAATTTCTGACTTTATAGTGTAAAAAAATTGAGAAATAGCGCAGATACAATTTTTGAAAAATATTGAAATTGTGTTAAATCCTATGTGAATTCAGCCACTCCTTTTTCTTTTTTTAAAGAAAAATAGTTTACTTTAGAACTCTGGATTCAGATAGTTGTCCAAGAGCACTGAACTGATGGTCTTTAATGTAGATGACACAAAAGTAGATTAACTAGTAGGCTGACTCAATAAAAAAAATAGTCTCTCTAGTCCTATGAGATTAGCAGTAACATTAGGGAAGATTAAATTCTCTCTGTTTCCTCATAGACAATGACTCTGATGCAATGAGCAGCTCCTATGAATCTTACGATGAGGAGGAAGAGGATGGGAAAGGCCAGAGGTTAACACACCAATGGCCATCAGAGGAAGCTTCCATGAACTTGGTGAAGGATTGCCGGATTTGTGCTTTCCTGTTGCGTAAGAAGCGTTTTGGACAGTGGGCCAAGCAGCTGACAGTTGTTAAGGACAACAAGCTTCTGGTGAGTCAGTGATTTTTGGAATACCAGTCTTTGTAGCAGTGCCAATTTGAAGAAGACAAATTCCTCTCAAAATTATATGCTAAAATTAATTTCTTTTTGCACCACTGGTTATAATGAACTCCAAAGGCCTACTGATAGAGTGTGTTTTCACCTGCTTCTAGAATACCATAAATATGGGGGTCCCCTTGCTACAGGAAAAAGGAGGAAAGCTGCTATCTGTTTCCTAGTGAGTAAGGACCCTTAGCAAATGCTCATTAGATATTCAATGGGATAGGTGGAAATTGTTGGGGAAAGGCAATGGATAAAGGATAAGTAACATCTAGATATTGTGCTAGTGAAAGTGTAATAAATTTATGCTGCAGATAGCAATAGCACTTAATTTATATACCACTTTATAGTGCTTTCCAGCCCTCTCTAAGCAGTTACAGAATCAGCATATTGCCCCCAACAATCTGGGTCCTCATTTTACTCACCTCAGAAGGCTGAGTCAATCTTGAGCCTTGTGGGATTTAAACCGGCGGACAGCAGAAGTACTGCTATACTGCAGTACTGCACTCTAACCACTGAGCCACCGAGATATTGATAGGATTGACAATAAGGAAGCTTGCTGACTATTGTTTTAAAGGCTTCTGATGTACAGTGATAAAGGCATTTGTTTCTAAAATTCCAGTTTTCAGGCATAAAAGTTTGCAGCATAAAATCACAGATCTCTTTAGAATTTTGGTATGATACTGATTAAAATATCTAACAGTCTTATAAATGCTGACTTGGTTATTTAAGAAGACATCAGTAGAATAACTCTGTGCTCAATTTGATGCTCTGTATCATATATTCATTGTCGGAGCTTCCTCTTGGCTATATCATGCACTATTGTCACTAGAGAGGTGCTAATGATACAGCTTCTCTTCCATCCCTTTTCCCTATTTCAGATAAAGCTAATACAGATGTGGCTAGGTCTACAAGAAAAAAAAAACACGTTTGTACCATAATTTGAAAAGATTAATTCATGCACTGGGTTTAATTCCAAATAGTCTTCCTTCCATATGAACAACAGCACTAGGCACATCAAAGCACTTGAAGAACATTTCTTGGACACTTAGACTTTCCCCTGATAAATGGAAGATTATTCCAAGGAATTTAATGATGCATATTACTAATTGTAAATTGTGTCTATTGAGTGACCAGTTTAGTGCCTTTGATCTTTTAGTGAACACCATTATTTTTATAATTAATCTCTAAGAATTTATTGTCAAAATAGGAGTAAGAGCACAGAATGTTCTTTGTAAACTACTTAGGTTTGCGGGAGAATTACCACATCATCCATGTAAAGATATATGCCCATGATGGCGAACCTATGGCACGGGTGCCACAGGTGGCATGCAGAGCCATCTTGCTGGGCACCCAAGCTGTCTGCCAACTTACCTCCAGCTGAGCATGCACATGGGATTGCACATGCACGCATGTGTGATTGCAGAGACTTAGCTGGTCTTCGGGCATCCCCTGTGCATGTGCATGATTGCAGCAGGAAATCCAGCTGGTCTTTGGAGCTCTCATGCACATGCACAAGCGATTGCTCATGTGTGCCTGAGTGCCTGCATGCATGCACAGATAGTGCGGTTGCACATGCAGCACACATGGAGGAGCCACATGCAAGTGCAGATGGCACGCACAAAGCACATATTTTTCGGCACTCAGTAAGTAAAAGGTTCGCAACCACTGATATATGCCAAGATGAACACAAATGAATTAATATGTAAATTGAACAATAATGGAAGAAGATGCAGTTCTACCTAATTCTACTAAAGGTTGAAATGCCCCACCAAGGTGGATCTTAAATATGAGTTTTGATGTCAAAATTAGTTCAGTTGATGTTGAGAGTAATATATGCCATGTTCAACCTGATATCTTGATATGTACATGTATCTAAAATCATGTATCTAAAATCAAGAAACACTGTATAAAATGCAATTGGGGGATATGTTCTTTTGCCAGATGGTGCAACATGAAGGCTGAATGTAAAACAGAATGGCCTGGTTGAAAGCCAAATTGTTCTGCCAGAATATTTTCAGACTCTGTCCAATCCACTAATCTTTCATACAGATTTGCTGACTCTACTGGACAGACTTTTGCATTTCTTAATTTGGTGGCAGCTTTCTCTCACTGTTTTGTACATTGGAATTATTATTGCTGCACACACACACACACACACACACGATGCAGTCAATGAAAAAGAGAAAAGTCAGAACTGGGTTTTACCACTCCAGGTTGCTCCTGATTATCTAAGGTAGTATTATATAATACTACAATATTATGTAGTATTGCATAATGATACTCAGGGACTTTACCAGACTTGACCTTTACTATTCAGTTATGTTTCTGAGCAGATTACTGATGCCCATTCTAGGGAAGAGTCCATGTCCAAATATAATGGGATAACAGCTTCTTCCTTACTCTTGTATAAGAATCAGGATTGTTCCTTTCAAACCACTGAAGATAAGGCTATCAATTCAATTTAAAAAAAAAAAGAGATCGTAAGCCTTCCCTTTATGGGGAAGCACAATAAAATCAAAGTCATTGCTGGAACAGTCTTGGAATCAGCCAACCATTCCATCGTGTTTGGACTAAGTTCAGATCTTGGCAGGCTCCACAAAGCAGGTCATAATTTCCACTGCATCTCCCAGTGGGTCCAGGGGAGAGAATTAAAGCTGAAAATCACCTGCATATTGATGATACCTTACTCTGAACCAATGGATAAGCTCTGCCAATGTATTCACCTAGACATTTTTGATACAACCTTTGTTCTTCCCTGTAAGGGTCTGTAGGTAGCACTGACTGTAAGATGTACTTGTCCAGCCTCTCCAAGTATTGCTTTTAGGATGAAAATGAAAAAAAAAATATCAAGTCAAAATTCTCTAATTAGAATTTATTCTTCAAAGTTCATTATGGACTAGAAAAGCACAGAATAGGGGAGAGTTTAATTCTTTCTTTGTGTAAAATTTTCCTGTACCAATATCACCTCTTCCATAGAAAGCCCCTATTTAAATAAGTATATTTGGACAGGAAGTAGACTAGCTGCTCTACCAACTATGCTTTGCTGCTTCCTGATCCCCGTCTGGAAACATATTTTTTAAAATTTATTTCTTTAAAATAACCTGAGAAATTTAACATACTGTACATTGATATATTATTTCATGACATATGTATGTGTCAGGTTCAATGTATCTTTTGCTTCATGTAACAAAGTGTTCTGGTTTGAAGGGTGTGTTGTTAAACAGTGTGACTCTTTGAATTTTTCTTCTTTCTCTGACATATGTAAATCCCAGCTATTTTCAAATGTTCATCAACACTATTGTGACAATACTCTTCTGTTTGTTCTTACCACATGGAGGACATGTGTGAAATGTGCAAGAAAGACTAGCTGAACAAAAATCTCAATTGTTCCTTCTTTCTAATGTTAGTGTTACAAAAGCTCCAAGCACAGACAGCCACACCTTGAAGTGCCTTTGAGCATCAGCAACGTTGTCTACGTGCCAAAGGACGGACGCCGCAAGAAGCACGAGCTGCGCTTCACACTACCAGGAGCTGAGGTCCTAGTGCTAGCAGTGCAGAGTAAAGAGCAAGCTGAAGAATGGCTGAAGGTATCCCTCACAACTACAAAAGACGGTTATTCCTCTGCAAACCCCTCTTCATCTGTGGCTCATATCTTCTACGCTTGTTATCTTTTGGTTGACTTGTTTATTTACAATGCCCAAGATATGCTTAGCAATCCTGCTGTGGCTGCTTTTTGAGATGAGCAAATGAGAATGGCTCTTATTGGAAGTGGGGCTTATCTTCCTCCTGGGGAAAGGCTTTCCTTCCAGCCCTCTTATCATGCCTGTCTGATTGCAACACCAGCTGCGGAGAGAATATCCACCCACCAGAGAAGACCTTCCCCACCCAATTTAGAACTGTTTGGCAGGAGAGATGTTTGTTTACCCCCACTCGCTCTTTCCTGCTTTTGTTCTCAAGCATGAGCTCATAAACTAAGGGAATCACTGGGAAAGACTTTGCCTTCTCTTCCTAGAGAACCAGTCCCTTCAACTCAGTTTTCTCTAGTGACACCTCTTCCCTCCCCAGGAGTAGCAAGCAGATTGGAGAATGGCAGATTGCAAAATACCAGCCTTATAAATGTAAGATGTAATCCGCGAGACTAACCACATATCATATGGTTTAGGAATCAGTTTAATAAATCATGAAGTTGTATCAGGATTGGGGTTAGGGCAGGGGTAGGGAACCTTGGCTCTTTCATGAGTCATGGACTTCAACTCCCAGAATTCCTGAGCCAGCCATTTTAAGCTGTTAAGACTCAGGTTCTAAGCTAAGGCAAGCGATGCTGTCTCAGGAATTCTGGGAGTTGAAGTCCATGAGTCATGAAAGAGCCAAGGTTCCCTACCCCTGGGTTAGGGTGTTTTTGGTAAATACCTATTCTAGGAAGATAAATGTAATATGAGCTATAAGGGGGAAAAAAATCCCTTGTGGATCTATCTAGTTTAGGACAGAGAAAGGAAATCTGCACACATAGAGTCTCTCTGTGCAGCAACTAATTTGTGGCTTCTCAACCCCCCAAGAATGCATTTTTCTGTGGCAGGACTATTTAGGTTTTGGTGTTTTTGCAAACTTGATTGAAGGATACAGATTGCTTCATTCCACCTTTCTACTGATACCAGTGTTTTAAAATTACACTGCTGAAATTCTGCCATTGAAAATGGAGATATAATGGGGAGGGGACATTTTAAAAAAATATTTATAGGAATGCTAAAGTAGGAATGGAGCAAGTTTGCCTCACAGATGTTGTTTGTTCCTTTTCTACTTTTGATCCTCACTGAGAAACAAAATCAGATTGGAAAGTCAAATTGTACCCCTAGCCCAGGGGTGAGTAACTATGGCTCTTTTATGACCTGTGGACTTCAAATCCCAGAATCCTTGGGCAAGGCAACCTAAATAAAATGGAGAAAACATTGTGAGGTGTAAGTGTAAGGAACCCTTACATTTCAAAATGTTTCCTCCATTTTATTTAGGTTGTCTTGCCCAGGGGATTCTGGGATTTGAAGTCCACAGGTCATGAAAGAGCCACAATTGCCCACCCCTGGTCTAGAATAATAGAATCCTGAAAGCCTCACAGTGTTTCTTTCTTCTACTTATCCACCCTGTTGTACCAAGGGGAGCCAAGGTAGGGTCAAATTTAAGTTTCTTTCTCACGCTTTCCTGTTTTCCCAGCCTGAGCTCATGTTTGGCTAATGTCCTTCCCATATCTTTGCGAAGGTCATCGCTGTGTTCTCTACAATCAAGGAGAGAGGGAGACAGCAAATTAGATGCTGATTGAAAACTGCTGCCATGCAGACCACCCTTCTTTCCTCTCTTGAGTTGTGAAGCTCTGTGCAGTCCATCAGATATGTAGCTTAGAAGTGGAGTCAGTGGAGGCTTACCTGCGGATGGAGACAAACTCAGACCCTCAGCAGGTTCAAGGATGGGGTTCACAGAACAGATTAAGCCATAATAGTGATTTGCTTGATTTTGGCTTAGCAGCGTGTGAACTCAGCCAATCTTTCCTAACCTCCTAAGGGGAATCCATTAGCAGATGACTTAAAGATATATATTAGACACAGACAGATGCATTTATCACACTACAAATGAAAGATCCTAGCCAAAACAATGTCCCTCAAGCATTGGTGTGCATGTCCTCCTTGACCTCTTGGCAACAGCAACATTATTTGGAGAGTTAAGAAAATAGACTCTCTCTCTCCACCCTACCTTCATTTTTTTGCCTATTCGGCTCTTATCCTATGACAATTTAGTATTCAGTTGTTTTTTAAAAAACGTATGTTTCATATACCCTTGGATTCCTGTGTGATAATAAAGATGTGGCTTTGATTGCTTTCCATTCTGACAACTGTTCCCTCTTTTCTCTCCCTCCCCTTTTTGCTTCTAGCCTTTATCGTACCCTTTTTATTGTTTTATTTTCCCCAAATTTCAGGGACTTACTTTCTGAAGCACTTGCAACTATGTGTTTATATGTGGCTTGGTGGGCGTGGCTGGGGGGTGTCATGTGACTGGGTGGGCAGTTTCTGCAAGCAGGGCAATAAAGATGAGGCTAGAAACACCACCAGGATGTTTCTTTCCTGCCTTCCTTACAGGATTAACCCTGCAAAGTGGGAAAAAAACAAAAGGAGATTTCTTCTAACAACCAGTTCTCCGAACTGCTTAGAAAATTTACTACCGGTTCTGGCGAACCTGCTAGAACTGGCTGAATTTCACCTCTGGTTTAACCCATTTTAAGAGAGGAGTTGGGGAAGCCACAAAACTTACCAAGAGAAGCAATACTTACATGAATTAATCAGTTTGGAGCATCGCCGTTTGATATTTTCTAGGGTTTCTGGTGTTTTCTTTTCTCTTTCAAAGAAAAAAAGGAAAATTAAGAGGTCTACACCAAAGGAGTTGGTTTTTGTCAATTAACCCTAAACACTGGGTTAAAACAAAATCACCTATTCAGATTGTTATATGAATTTATTCTAGTTGCACTCCTAACGTACATGGACAGGAAAGAAAATTATTGCATCTCCTCTCTCCCCCCCTCCCCCCGGATGCCGTAGGACAGCTCGCAGCTGAAAACACATGCAGGGAAATACATATAATGGTGGAAGCAGACATAAACATGTATTATATTACAAGACAATTTTCTAAGGTTTCTGGTGTTTTCTTCTCTTTCAAGAAAGGGGAAAAATTTTTAAAAAAGGAAAATTAAGAGGTCTACACCAAAGGAGTTGGTTTTTGTCAATTACTCCTAAACATTGGGTAAAAATTGCTGAGATATGTACTGTTTCCTGTTTTGTACACTGAGAGCCTATGCACCAAAGACAAATTCCTTGTGTGTCCGATCACACTTGGCTAGTAAAGTTTTCTTTCTTTCTTTCT
>JAEANM010016570.1:0-13229 GCA_017656035.1 Myanophis thanlyinensis
AAAAAAAAAAAAAGGAATATGAGATCTTCAAGGTGCTTTTCCCAAAGGCAACAGGACTTTGTTTTTTCTTTAAGGAAGACATTTTGCTTCTCATCCAAGAAGCTTCTTCAGTTCTGAGTAAATGGTGAAAGTGGAGGGACTGGAAGGATGATCATGTTTTTGGCATATAAGACGCACCTGAATATAAGATGCACCTAGATTTAGAAGAGGAAAACAACAACAAAACAGTTTTTGGCCTCCACGTGCCCCATTTTGGGGCCATTTTTTGGCCCTTTTTTGTCCCGTTTTTCAGGCTTGTTTCGATCCATTTTTCTAAATGGCCCCCAAAAGCCCACAAAACGGGCCACAAAAGCCCCCAAACGGGTCCATAAAAGCTGAAAATGGGCTCCAAAAAGGAAAAAAAAAAAGGCCTGAAAATGGGGCGTGCGGAGGCAAAAAAAATGGCAGGCGGGTGGGCGGAGCTTCAGCAACCTTTGCTGTATAAGATGCACAGCATTTTCACCCACTTTTTGTGTGGGGGGGGAGTGTGTCTTATACGCCGAAAAATACGGTAACATTCCTTTTATAGATCCTTCTATACTTCCCACTATTCAACCAGAACTGAAAAAGCTTCTTAGATGAGAAGTGAAACATCTTTCTCAAGGGAAAACAAAAACAAAGCCGAGTTGCCTTTTGAAACACCTTTGAGGTAACCATACCTGAAAATGGCTGAGAATCTCCATAGACACAAGGAATCTGAAACTGTTATCAAAAAACTATGCAGATGCTTTCAAAAGCCAAGAGGCTAAGACCCAGGCAGTAAAATGTCAGTTGCCAAGTAGGTAGGAGAAACTGATAATAGATTTAAATCCCAGAGCTGACATTTAAACTGGTGAGATTCTGCCACAGCTGGTCTTCTTTGTTGTAAGAGTAATTTTCATGCCTTCAGTAAAAACAACTTATTTGTGGGAGCTTCCTCCTCGAATCTTCTGCAGCTATGTTTTTTTTTTCTTGCAGCTAATGCAAGTTTGTGTACTTGCATTTTAGAGAGAGATTTATTATCATGCTCAGGGTGAAGCTCTAAACAGCAAGATCAGTTACTTCCTCCTTGAAGGAGGAAAAAACACACTCAGGATTGCGGTATTAAAATCATAGTGACCTCACATAAATCCATGAATATTTAGCTTCCTCTCCAATACTGAAGAAGTATCCAGAGACATAGAATGGCCATTTCAAATAACCTGAACTCAGAAAATTTCCCAGTGTCCTGGAGTTTAGTCCCAAGTTTAAAACAGAATAAGTAATTCCTACAGTGCAATATTTTTTTTTTTTGTGAAAGAGGATCTACTTTTCGGGTCTATTATAGAGAGTATTGCTGTGCTAATGAGCTTTCATACTGTCAAATGCAAAAAAAACCATTTCTTTGCTTAGCAGGCTTTTCATGAAAGCAGGAAATGCAAATACCGTCCAATCTTTTTTCCTTCAAATTTTCTAGTACTAATAGGCTTTTTTTTTTTTTTTAAAGGCACATTTCCCCTCTCCCCAATATTAAAACATAATACTAAATAATAAGCAAGCTAATAAGTACAATTTGAACAGCAAAGCTCTTAAAAGATAAAATGGATGTAGGTAGATGGTTGCAAAAATAGAGTTTACAACAAGTGAGTAGCACAATGCTTGGGATAAGTGAAATTGTTTATATGTCCTAAGATCTTGGCAGTAGCCTTGAGAAAAAGAACCTGTGCTCAAGATGAAAGAAGCAGTTACCAAAGAAAGAAGTTTGAGATATATTTAATAGTCTACATTATTTCCTTGGATTCATAGAGTTGAAAACTATAATAATGATTAGCGGGGTGGAGGCTAAAACATACGAGGAATGATTACAGGACTAGAGGAAACATGAATAGCAGTGCTGCAATATTTGAGGGACTCCTATAAAGAGGAGGAGGGTCAGACTATTTTCAAGGGACCAAAAAGCAAGAAGAGAAACAATGGATGGAAACTAATCAGGGAGAGAAACAACATAGAACTATGGAGAAATTTCCTAATGGAGAGAGCAATCAACCAATGGAACAGCTTGCCTTCAGAAGGTGTGGGTGCTCCATCACTGGAGGCTTTCAAAAAGAGACTGGACAACCATTTATCTGAAATGGCATAGGGACTTCTGCTTCAGCAGAGGTTTGGACTAGAAGATCTCCAATGCCCCTTCCAACTCTATTATTCTATGTTCTATCTTCAGGGTCAGCTGCTCCAACTTCCTGTTTAGTCCAGAATTTGCTAAAGCAGTGTTTGTCAACCTTGGCGACTTTAAGATGTTTGGACTTCAACTCCCAGGATTCCCCAGCCAGCAAGCTGGCTGGGGAATTCTGGGAATTGAAGTCCAAACATCTTAAAGTCGCCAAGGTTGACAAACACTGTGCTAAAGCCTTCTGGACAAATGGCTGTCCAGAAGGCTTTAGCCTATATCATTTTATGACACAATTTACCTCATTTGTTGACACCAATTACTGCCAAGAAAAACATCGTGCTATCTCTAGCCCAAATCCACTTCCTGAAATTTCAATTTACTGATTCTGGCCCTGTCCTGCAAGATCAGTAACAATAAAACCATTCCTTCTTCTAAATGATCACACTTCCATCTCTATATCCAGATAGGCAGTGAAGGCACAAAAACATAGCACATTGAAATAATGATGTGAAATTGAGTCAACAATTTAAGCAACACTGCATTCAGGCCATAAATAATCATGCTTGGCAGTTAGTTAGATGAGGAAAGTCTGAATTGACCAATAAGCTAGAGTAAAAGTAAACCATCATGTTTTACTACTAAAATCTGTGGGATCATCATTCAGTATAAACCAATAACTGAACAATTCATACATTTTTTTAACCCTCTATTTTTTTAACCCTTTATTTCTCTATAATTTGTCTAGATACCTGAAATAACATTTTTGGCTCGCAACACATTAAAGCAAATACATACTAAAATAAAATAATAAAATAAAATATGTTTCCACACTGACGTAATGTTTATTTCTGAACTATAGAATTTCTGTTCATTTAGAAATACTCCACATGAACTCCATTTTCCAGATTATTCACATCTTCACTAACTCTGAAAGCAATTATGATAGCCTATTTTTTTTTAAAAGAAAACCAGCTGAAATCTCCAGCTCACAACATATTTTAATGAGGTAAAAAGCTCAGTATCTTGTTTAAAAAGTAGCAGCATAATAAAACAATTGGCAAAACCACTAGATGGCACTCCTTTGCTGCACGTCACATCTGGTAGGACAAACTTTGTTTTTAGATCTTTAACAAAAAACAACAACACAAAATGCACATATGCAACTCTTTTTCCAATCCATAAGGATGGGATACACATTATTTATGACCTTGGGAATTAATTTAAAGGACATTTAAATGAAGCATGAAAGATTTTATCGGTACACCTTTTGATTGGTGGGATAGGACATAGGCAACTTATGTTTGATTTGAAAAAAAAGAAGTCATTACTCAATTAGAAGTTAATGACATGATTCAAAATTGGATTCCCATTGCACCATTTTAAATATTGGACTAAGTATGCCAAAACTTCCTTAGCAGAGAGTGTGGCATGTGGCACATGGTAGGACTGAGTTTAATAATCAAACTATAAGTTCTCTACTTTACTAAAAGGAAGCATTTAGTAGACGCTGGAATGTCACACATCTGTTGACTTCACGGCATGTGAAAAGGCAGCAACTTGATGAGGGGCCCACAAGTTACAGTCAAAAATGTCAAGATGGCAGCCACGATGATGTGATTGACGCTCCACTCATGTTTAATGTGAATTACATATAAAAGCTACCTTGATAATTAAGACATGAAAATGGTGAGTAACATCATTTAACCAAGAGAGAGGGGGGGGGGGGATTTAAAAAAAAATGATTCATGTATGAGAAAAAGACAAAATGCAGAGCTATTTTGAATGGGAAAAATCTATCCCGGAAATAGGTGAAAACAGATTAAAGCAAGAGAGTGAATGGGATTAAAAATAAAAGTGACAAAATGATTTATGATGAATCTGAAGAAAGGGCAGGCAGGATGGAAAATTTTAGAGATCTGCATGGGAATGAACCAAGGTATATCAAAAGAGTTGAAGTGAAATGAATACAATTAATTTTAGTGTCCAACAAGAATGAGATTCACAAATGCTTTGAGAATATTGAAAAAGGATGAGGCTGTAAGTGCAGATCATGCAACTGGACAAATGTTAAAATATGAATAGGGTTCACTTGTGAAGTGACTGCATGACTTATTTAACATGTGCGTGAAGATGGTATCTCCGGATAGTGACTGCCATTATCCACAAAGAAAAAAGTAGCAACAGTGAATGCAACAACTATAGAGGAATTAATTTCTTGAGTGTTTGGCAGAATTTTAAGGGAAAGGATCCAAAAGTGACATATTTGGGAACAGTAGAATGATTTTGTGCTAGGTAGGGCTGCATAAATGTATGAACCTGAGAGAAGTTAAGGAACCAGGTTGATCTGGTGGTTAAGGCACCAGGCTAGCAAGTGGGAGACCGTGAGTTCTAGTTCTTAGCTATGAAAAATTGGCTGGATGACCTTTGGGCTGTCATTCTCTCTCAGCCCAACCCTGCTCATAGGGTTGTTGATGTGGGGAAAAACAGGAGGAGGAAGGTATGTTGAATATGTTGACCGTCTTATTTGTAAAAATAATAAAGGCAGTGTTAGGAATGTAAAACTAACAGTTGGGTTGACAATATATTAACCAGGATTGTTACTTTAACTTTAAATACTGTAACTTTAAGAAAGTGTGATTGGCTGCTGCTTCCTCAAGCAGCCATAAAGATGGAGCCAGAATCACTGGCAGATGCTGCTTACTGGTTGCAGGGTGTTGTTGGTTGCTGAGGAGCCTTGTATTAACCAGCGTGGATTTTCTGTAAGTTTTTGCTACTGTTTGCAAGCTCTGTGTATTGAACTGTATATTTGTTACTGGACTTTGATTATTGGCTTATCCCTGGACTGAACAGTTTGATGACTGACTGATTTGACTGTATATGAATTTGGACTGATTGATGGACTTTGCAAAACCTCTATTTCCACGGAAGTAAAAAACTATTTTTCTACTCAGTGTCTCTGTATTCTGGTTTGTGTATTTTACCACACCACTCTCACAACGCTTCGCTGCACACTCATTCTCCTAACGGGGGACTATCCTTAACAGGCAGGATACAAATAAATATACAAATAAAAAATAATAATTGTATGTTTGCTGATTCAGAGAAAGTGCATGATAAAGTGAAGAGGTTTGAATTATAGGATGGTTTATGTGAATATGGATTTGAAGTTAGGTTGCTGAAGACGGTAAGAATGGTAATGGATGTAAAGGATTCAAACAAGCACAGTTTAAATATCAAATGACAATGCATAAAAGGGTTTATGGAGGCAAAGATGGCTTGCAAGGGTAGAAAAGTATGTGAATGGTTTGGTATAAAATAAATGTAGCTGTGTCTCCTTTTGTATTTCCTTATCTTATGACTTACTTCCTTTGGCTTATTATTTCTTATTTCCTTTTCTGTTTTTTGCAAAATTTTGTAACACTGCTGGCCAGGAAAGTGAACTGTGTGATGGACATGTATGGAAGCTAAAGATAAAGGGTTCCCCTCATACATTCCCAACTCTAGGGGACGGTGCTCATCTCCGTTTCTAAGCCGAAGAGCCAGCGCTGTCTTGATGATGATTCCATGGTCATGTGGCCGGCATGACTAAATGCCAAAGGTGCACAAAGCACTGCTACCTTCCCACCAAGATGGTCCCTATTTTTCTATCTGCATTTTTACATGCTTTCGAACTGCTAGGTGGGCAGAAACCTATCTAAACATACATGAAAAGACAGTGAAGACCAAAAAGCTATTGTCCTTCTTAATTTTAATTTTAAATTGTTATTTTCAATATTTCCAATTTGGTTTTAATTGGCCACTTTAATTTAATTTATTTTTAACTGTATTTTAATTAATTGTTATATTTTGTGTTTTAAATGGCTGTGCACCGCCCCGAGTCCTTCAGGAGAGGGGGCGGTATAGAAATGTTATTAAATTAAATTAAATTAAATTTGCTTCCCAAAATAAAAAGAGACCGTAAATATACAA
Organism: Myanophis thanlyinensis; assembly: GCA_017656035.1. NCBI lineage: Eukaryota > Metazoa > Chordata > Lepidosauria > Squamata > Homalopsidae > Myanophis > Myanophis thanlyinensis. The sequence goes on from JAEANM010016570.1 coordinate 6,137, forward strand.
AATGTTTGATATGAAATCAAACTGAAAGATAAAATGATAGCCTCGGCTGAATGTATTGATCAATAAAGGAAATAAATGGAGAAGCAAAACTGAAGGGCACCATCATCCATTTGAAGTATTTTTTAAAAACCCATTAAAAATATCACTGTAGTTCAGTAAGTAGCTTGAAACTGTTTTATTGAATTTGGTATACTTACAGAACACCATAACTTATTAAAAGCCATAATTAGGGATTGGTCATAAAATGGCAAATGAGAATAAATGATGGCAATTGAAGCCAGGGGAATCCTAAGAAAATATATGTGATGTCTGAGTCTAAATTAGCTGTGATTGCTGAGGAAATGGGATTTGGGGAAGGACATAGATGAACACTTACTGAAAATGTCAACCGAATAAAAAAGACAATGTTAGAAACTGCCAGGAAGAGACTGAAATTAAACTTGCCACTCATAATATTTTTATAAAAATGTATGATGCTCCATGAAGACTGTCATCAGGCTGTACCATCCTTCAGATTTAAGAGGAGAAGGTGTTTCAAAGCATTGGCAGCCCCTTAAGCTAATCTGTCTTGATCAGAGATGCAGCTGTTTTAAAGAGCTTCTGACAGTTTCTACATAACAACCCCTATGTGCCCAGAAGCAACTTTTTCACCTTCAAAGGCCAAGTCTCAAGCCCTAAATTATTCTACTTGTCATATTGCAAAAAGATTGTCATGCCAGCACAAAAGCTACAATAAAGTCTGCAGATAATAATAATAAAAAATGGTTTGAAATAGCTCGCTTGTCCTGTTCTTCTAGACTAGAACCTGGGATCATCTAAGAGCCTGCAATATTTTTGAGACACAGGATGAAATTTCTTTTTACACAATGCATATTTTTTGTTTGCAAACTCACTGCCACAAAAGGAACTGAAAGCCAGTAGTTTGGATGACTTAGAGGGAAAAAAAAATTGGCCAACGGGGAATGGAAGCTTCATTTTCAGATGTATCTTTTGTGTAGTAGTAGTAGGTTGTATGCTAAGGAAAGATTATAACCCTTACATTATAATCACAGCAGTACAAGAAAAACACATGGAAGTGGCTGACAGTCTCCTGTCCAAAGATCATAAAATTCTTCACTCGGAAAATTCTTCACTGATTGGAAACTCACTCTTAGCACCAGCAATTATGCGCTTAACAACAAACTAGCATATGAACAACAAACTAGCATGTGAACAACAAACTAGCATATGAAGCCCCAAAAGGTCTCCTTGAACACCTTACTCTCCTATGATCCCTTATTCCCCTATGATCTCCAAAGTACCTTGGGGTAATGTTGGAATGGACTCTTTGCTATAAGAAACACCAAAAGAATATGGCGGCAAAAATAAATACTAGCAGCAATAAACTCCAGAAATTATGTGGAACTAAATGGGAAGCTTCAGATGCCACCCTTAGGTCATCAGCCTCTACTCTGTAGCACAATATTGTGTCCCTGGATGGCTTAAAACAGATGCCATACTAGTAAGTTGGATACCAGACTCAACGACACCGTGAGGATGTATTAAAACCACTCCAACCTGCTGGCTTCCTGTTCTGAACCATATAGCACTGCCAGCTTTATGAGAGCTTGTGAAAGAATACAAGAAAGACTATAAACAATTAACTCATACTGGTGCACGCCGACCTTCCTCATTTATCAACCGGAAGACTCAAATCCAGGAAGCCTCCACTGGCACTTGTGTAACATGTGCTCAACAACTTTAACTATGGGGAATATGCCCAATTATAGGAAGACATATAAATGACCCTGCAAAAAAAGGTGCCCAGTTTTGAATTACCACGTCACATCAGCAATGGACAATCCTGAATAGGATTTGCACCTCCCATGGTATCTGCTGAGACTCTCTGCATAAATGGAGCTTACTATCCTCCCCTCAGTGTGACTGTGGGATCCCATGTCAAACTGTAGATCATATTGTCACCAGCTATAAGCTAAGAACATATACAAATCCAGTATCTGATTATTTAAAATATAAACAACACTGTGCTTCAGTGGTTAAATAGCCTAGACGTTGATATTGACCTTTTTGACAATTTATATTTTATTAGGTTCTACTTATATAGTTAAAATGTTAATTTATATTGCTAGTCCATGTATATGCCATATGCTAAATAAATAAATAAACAAACTTTTAAGGCCAGTTTACATACTGTTCTTGAAACATTAGACTGAAAATGTAATATGGGACTACACTAACCCTCAGCTAGAGTTGTTTCAGTAGCATAGGCAAGATCAGAATCACTATTTTCTTTCTCTCTTCTCAATTCCCTGTTGTGTCTTTTAAATTATAAACTAAAGGAAAAAAATAGTTTTATTATTTTTCATTAGCTGCTCTGAGAATCTTTTTAGAGGAAGACATGGATAAAAATAATCTGAATGAATGAATAAATGGAGTTTATATGCATCTCCCAATGTTTGTGTTTCATAACAAACAAACATAGAGATTGTGATACGTTGCAGTTAGCATACACGATTTAAAGATTCACTGGTTATTGATTAATGAAGAATAATTAGGGAAAAAATGTTGCAAAGAAATAACGAAGACACATTTTTATGCATGTTTGTATATTTGGTGCCTTTAAATCTATCTGTGTTCAGTCCTAGTCTGCCTGTAGTTTTCTTGGAAATATTTTGGAATTAGTTTGCCATTGAGAGAGAATGACTGACCCAACATCACCCAATGGCTTTGTGTCTAAAACATGATTGGAGCTCATGGTCTTCTTCTGGTGTCTTAACTATTACACCAAAATGGCTGTCTACAAAAAATACAGCTAATAGGAAAAATATACACAAGGAAAAGAAAATTAAGTTTAAAAAATAAGAAAAGAAAGGTATGATCACTATAGTAGTAATTTATATCATAACCAATTTAGAAAGAGAGAGAGAGAGAGACAAAAACATTAAGATCATATTGAGCTTGCTGAATTGTGTTACATGGCATGTGATTGTGTTTCAGACAGCTTGGTAACTAATTATTGGATATCAATCAATCAATTTACCAAAATTAGGCTGAGTGAAATGAAACTATAAGACTACTAGTGAAAAAAAAATATTAATTGCTCTTTAGTTACAGAATTCCAAGTCTGCTCTAAAATTGATATACTCAAATTGATAAAGACAAGGTATTGTGTAAGGTCTCTGGATCTTTGAAACATTTCCTACTGGTGGTAAAAATGGAATGGCTTGCCTATAGAAGTTGTGGGTGCTCTTTTCACTGGAGGTTTTTAAGAAGAAATTGGACAGCGATTTGTCTGACATGGTGTAGGAACTTCTGCAGAAGACCTTCAAGCTCTCTTCCAACTCTTATTCTATATGAGTGTATGTCTGGACTGATTTAACAATCCAATAATTTCATATTGTATATTGCAATGGGACCATTAGCATATCTGTCCACTACTGTCTTCCAAGCTATTGCTATGGCAATCTGTTCTGCCAATAAATTAATGTTGCAATATGATTTATTAGTGATACTGATTTTTATCTTCATTGGAAGCAAACATTGGTGCTTTTCTTATTGTATGCTTCAAAGAAAAGCCAAACTCACAGTGGTAATAGTAGATTCATTTCTTTAACCAGATTTCAACTATACTGACTGTGTAAATGTATGTATGTTTAGAAGTTAACATCTTAATGTTAATAAATGTGTTTGTGTGAGTGGAAGAGATTTATCAAAAGAGTTTCTGAAGGAAGTCTCTCTAAAGACTCCTTTGTTTGAATTGAATTGTGTTCCTGCTTTATATGTGACCAATATTCACCCACATTTAAGGCAATAAGTCTTTCACCATTATATTTCATTAAGTCTTAGAATACACTGCCTCCATTAATTTTCCTGGATGAGTCTAAACACTGTTCTATTGGAATTTCCCATTTGTAGTCAAAATGGACGCAATTATTGATACTAATTAGCAGATTATGTATAAAAGTGGAGATGAGGAAAATGTCCTCCTGACAGACAGGAAAAAAGAATAAAAGGCCCAAAAGAGAGTCCACTTCTAAAGCAACACTGATGTCTGGCATTAAAAGCAAGTATTACCTGTTCTAAGAGATTTTGAAGCCTCTCTATTTCGCAATCTATTACGAATTTCTTTTCTTGTCTTCGGTCCAAATCTTCTAAAAGCTGCCTGTAACTTGCATCGTTAAAATTCTCCACACATATGGCGCTAACTTGCCAGCTTTTTTCTCCTGCTGTTTCCATAATAGCTTGAAGTATTGAGTAACCTAAAAGAAAATGAAACAATACACTAAATGACGTAGTCCTTGCATTTTGTGAATCACAAGACCGCGTAATCAATATCCCTTTTCTTATAATGTTGATGAGTAGTTAAAATTTATAGTCATTAACCAGACTGTGGTTTCTTTTCTCTCCCTACTACTACTACTACTACCACTACACACACACACACATATACACAAACACACAACAGTCAATTGCTTAAATATTGTTCAGTTTATTAAGTATGCAATAATACATAAGCTAGGCTTTTGATTTGAATAGGATTGGATTAAGATCAAGGGTCCAGACTATTTCAACCTTGCTTGCTGATGTGAAGCCCAAAATATCAGATGGATACTAAGCTCTTCAGCCTCAATTTTAGGTAATGCTTACTGTAGCATATATCATATTTGTTGGTGTATAAGACGCACTCCCCCCCAAAAAAGTGGGTGAAAACATCTGTGCGTCTGATACAATGAATGTTGCCAAAGCCCCGCCCACCCGCCAATCGTTTTTTGGCCTCTGCATTCCCTGTTTTGGGACCTTTTTCAGGCCTTTTTTCAGCCTGTTTTGAGGCTTTTTAAGCCCATTTTGAGGGCTTTTTTTTTTTTTTAAAGGCCAAAAAGCTCTGAAAACAGGACAAAAAAGCATCAAAAATGGGCTGAAAAAAGCTTGAAAAATGGTCAAAAAAAAAAAAAAGCTTCAAAAATGGGCTGAAAAAGCCCCGAAAAAAAAAGCCCTGAAAATGGGGCCTTTGGAGGCCAAAAAGTTTTTTTTTTGTTTTCCTCTTTTAAATCTAGTTACATCTTATACTCAGGTGCGTCTTATATGCTGAAAAATATGGTAAATCAACATGCTGATACTCATCAACTATGCAAACAAAGGTCTTCAGAAAGATCATTTCCTAATCTCTGGATATTCCCCCTTCTTTTTCTTTCCTTCCTTCTGTATCTGTGCAACTGTCTGCTGCTGCAGTACTGAAAGCATGCATCTTAAACTTATTAATTAATCTGTTATTCAACTGGTAATGCAAGTAAATAAAAACCTTTCACGAATACACAAATATGCTTTTCTATAACTCTTCACTCATCCACCCACTTATTATCATGAGTAAATTCATTGAGTTAGGCAGGCAATATGGCAGTCTTAAGCCTTATTGATGACTTTTTCCATTTATAACATTTGCATTATCGTCATTTCACTAATTTGTTAGATAGGACAGGTGAACAGCCTTGAAAAGCCAGCTGAGGACTAAGAGGGCCGAGACCTGCTGTGGAGACCTGGGACGGTGGTGCTGGATGGACACTGGTCATAATAGCAGACATTGTGTTTTGTCTCTGTTCCTTCTCCTTCTTTCTCTATTTGTGTTAACTTCCCTCTAACTGCTCCCTATCCCTATCCTCATCCCTATCCTTCCTACAGCCTATTCCCCTTGCTTTCCTCGATTTTTCAGTCGCATAAGCATTTCACTGCATGTCATATATGTGTCATGTATGTGACAAATAAAACTTGAACTTGAATGTTAGAATTTGATGCTCTAGAAGGTAGAACCAATGCCTGGAATCCCAGAAAATCAGAATTTGGTCAGAGGAATTCATCTAATGGCAAGAACAGTTAAGCATTGCCTTAGGTTATAAATTCTTCTATTTAAATTGTTTGTTGGAGTGCCATATCTAAGAGCCGTGGTGGCACAGTGGTTATAGTTGAGTATTGCAGGCTAGTCTCTGCCGACTGACAGCAGTTCGATTCTCACTGGCTCAAGGTTGACTCAGCTTTCCATCCTTCCGAAGTCCGTAAAATGAGGACCCAGATTGTTGGGGGCAATAGGCTGACTCTGTAAACTGCTTAAGAGATGGCTGTAAAATACAGTGAAGTGGTATATAAGTCTAAGTGCTATTGCTATAAACCTGGTAAATATAATTAAATAATGAATCTGTTAATAATGAATGTTATAGCACATTCTCATTATTACATAACTCACCGAACAAAGAAATTGATAGATAATATCACATGTACATTTCTATGAAAACCTTGTGTGACAATGTATAAGATGCGGGGGAATTTCTTTAAAAAAATTATTTTTACCATCTTTAGTTTATTACGAAATAAACAAGGGTGGATATTGTTAATATAATAGTTTTCTCACACAATAATTTTGGATTATTAGATGAGAATGGATTAAGGGATTAGAATATTGATAGCACATATCATACATGAACTTAATTCTTAGTTCTGAGTAGCCGTGGGGACATCAGACATCCCACACCCCCTCGCTCTCCCAGGACTTCAAATTGTAAAATTAAATTGTAAATTTAATTTAAATCTTAGTCTAACTTGTAAAGTGTAAAATGCCTAAATCTCAATTGTAAATTTCTTCTTTAATGTAAGTTTCATTACTGAGCAGTTACACAAAGCATTTCACTAGATATTGTACCATGTATGATTATGTATGTGACAAATATTCATAAATAAATAGTCTTGTTTACTGATTCTTAAGCAGATATGAACCTTAGATTACCAGTTAGTATTTATATCCTTGTGCAAAAGTAAATATATATATTTTTTAAATTAAGGTTTTTTTAAGGTTTTTAAAAAAAATCGGCCATCAAGGTTAAGTTTTAAACTGAAATCAGCTTTCTTGGTTTTTGTTTTCCTTCTTGGAAAGAACAAATAATAATTTTTTTTTCAAACTTTATTAAATATATACACTTTAAAATACATGAAATCCATTCACATAATGGATTTATAATTCTAATAATTATTTCTAATAATTACAGTACAATTTCGGCAGTACCTATGTCACTGGTGTTTAAATTGTGTTGCTCACACAATTAATACT
>JAEANM010016571.1:0-13229 GCA_017656035.1 Myanophis thanlyinensis
CTTCCTTCCTTCCTATTGACTCACAGCTCAGCCTCCCTTTCCCACCTCTTGGATCAGAAGATCTCGACTGTCCCCTGTCAGTTGAATTAATGGTAGCCAGAGGAGTAGCACCTTTATGAAACAGCTGGAAGCAGCAGGCAAGCACAGGGAGTCCTCGACTTACAACGGATCGCTTAGTGACCGTTTGAAGTTTTAAAAAAAACGACTTAGAACCATTTTTCACATTTTTAACAACCGTCACAGCATCCCCGTGGTCGTGTCATTTACATTCAGATGCTCGGCCACCGGCTCACATTTATGACGGTCGCAGTGTCCCCGTGTGTGTGTGTGTATGTATGTACGTGTGTGTGTGTCACATGATCCCCTTTTGCGACCTTCCACCAAGTTGATGGGGAAAGCCGGATTCGCGGAACCAACCGGGCTATTGCTCGTTTAACAACCGCGGCGAGTCACTGAACAAGGGTGGCAAGAAAAGCCGACAAAGGGGGCAAAACCAATTTTTCGCTTGGCAACGTGAGTTTTGGGCTCAGTTGTGGGTCGTACGCTGAGGACTATCTCCATACTCCTTTTCAGCCCAGGCTCAAAATTTTATCCCGTGCAAAAGTCTGATCATCCATTGTTTGTAGAACAGGAAAAAGACCAAAACAAAAAACAAAAACAACCCGAACGGGTTGAGAATCCTTAAAAGTTGCACTACTCTTCTTATAGTGACCAAGTTCGGTAGAAGCAGGTCTGGGAAGAGGATGAGCCGATCGCAGCTTTTTGCTTTGCCCCTCCAGTCACAGTGAGAATTAGCTTGGCTGACATCAGGAGGGTGCCGTTAGAATACGCTAACAACTTTAAAAGACAACGGGATTCATTAAAATACTGGTTTTAGGGAGAACCTGCTCATAATTCGACCCAAACCTAGCTTGGCAAGAAGACGACGACAACAGCAACAAAACAACAACCCAGGGAAGCAGATCTGGGTTTCCAATTGGTTATTTGCCACCAATGATGGATGTTGCTCCCCCACCTTGTTTTTTTTTTTTTTTGAGCCATAGATCTATACCTCTAAAGTCTGGTAGGCAAGAAACGATGCTTATCATCCCGGCAATTGGCACGCTGAGACAATGAAACCCGGTCTTCTGTGTTTTAACAAATGGCACGCGTGAATTCTACCAAAGGGCAAATATAGCACGGGTGTATAAAACGGTCCTATAAAAAAATCGCAGCGCAGCCTAAAAACGCTACTAAAAGCTGTGGTGTTCTCCGAAGCAGGTGGCCAGGGTTAGCTGCCGATGCTTCAAGTTGCTTTTAGCACCACGATGATTGGAAACTAATTATAGTTGTAACACAAAAGCATTTGAGGGGCGGTTTGCAAACAGAAGACTTAATTGCCATGTTGGGCTGCTTTTTTCCTCCCCCCACCCTTCTCTTCAAATTCCAGAGAAACACATTAATTTTGTTGAACAACACGCAAGCAGTTAGGGTAGGTCTTTGCTGTGATTCCCTGTCTCCTTTTCAGAGGGTCTGTGTGATTAAACTATTAAGCTTGGAGTCCTGTGCATCCAAACTGAAGAAATCACTTTGGAGTGGGAAAGCAGCAACGGGACAACTGCGTCGAAATGGCAGTGTGGAAACCCCGAAATTGTTCAGAAGAGAAGTGACCTATCATGAACAATTCGCACCACTTTACATGGCATTATGTATACCAGCCGTGTGTGTCCTTGTTAGTCAACTGGCTACATTTATCTGGAATGTTTTAATGTCATGGCTTGCCAGTCCTCCTGCCACTCAAGATCATTACATTACTTCATGGTGGTTTAAACCAAGATCAGATCCTGGTTTTATTTATTCTTTTCTTCAGACCTCACACTAAACATACACTTCTTGGTTGGTTTCAGTGTATTTCTGTGCCTTTCTGATAGCCCAGGTCATCTTCTCTATGTCGCATTTAAGTGATTCTCTCCCAAATGTTACTATAACAATAGCCCCTTATATACCTCTCTATGGTGCTTTACATCACTCTCGTGTGTGGTTTATGATGTCAACATTTTGCCCCCAACAATCTGGGTCCTCCTTTTATCGAACACGGAAGGATGGGAAGGCTGAGTCAACTTTGAGCCGGTCAAGATTGAACTCATGGCCGTGAGCAGAATTAGCCTGCAATACTTCATTCTAACCAATGCACCATCATGGCTCTTGTAGCAACAGCCCTTAGATTTATATATCGCTTCACAGTGCTTTTACAGCCCTTTCTAAGCAGTTTACAGAGTCAGCCTATTTTGCCCCAAACAATCAGTCCTCATTTTACCCACCTCGGAAGGACGGAAGGCTGAGTCAACCGTGAGCCAGTCAGGATTGAACTCCTGGCTGTGGGCAGAATTAGCCTGCAATGCTGTATTCTAACCACTACGCTACCACAGCTCCTTAATTGACGATTCCACCCTGAATGGAGTCGTATGTTGCGTTCTTACGAATGCTGACAACTAGTCAAAGGCCAAGATTAATGTCACAAGGGCATCTCTACTATCTTTTGTCATAAAGCTCTTCTTTCTATCCTACAAACCCAAACAAGCTCCATCCTAAAACATCTCTGCTCCTAACATTCAAGCCAGCGAATTCATCCGGATAACGTGCTTTGCCTTGAGCCTTTATTTCTCCATGAAATGAGAAGAATTGAAACTGTTGCCATAGAAATGCAGGAAGTGGGAATCGCTGGCTTTCCAAGTCCCACCATGGGCTCTGCCTCGAATCGAGTCACTGCTTTTTCTCCAGAAAGGGAAATATATCCTTCAACCCTCAAGGAATGCCGTCACGGCTTCACCGATGAACGTATGGGTGCGATGCTGAATCGATTCGCTTGCCACCAATGCCTTTTTTGTCGCTCTGCGGCTCACCGTTGACTTGGTGCATCGCTGTTGTATTCCAGTTGCAGCTTTCGAAGGAAGACGACTTCCTTCCTCACTCTTGCAAAAATTTTTTGGGTTGGGACTTCTGTTGTGTGAGCGAGTCCCTGGATTGCCAGTTTGCTTTGCTTTGCCCGTGGATCTCCCTCTGCTGCTGTCGACAGCAACATACATCAGTCTCTTCCCCTCGTGATGCCCTCGTGTAAGGGATATTAAATCTTGGCCTTCGCCTCGTTGTCAGTGTTCATAAGTTAAGAACCCAGCGTAAGGCTCCATGCCCGGTGCAGAATCGCCAAATTTAGGAGGCCCAATAGCAACAACCGTTGCTATTTGTAGGCCGTGAGTGGATCCTGTTCCCATTCCATTGCCTTGGATGGAAGGTCTGCTCTGGAATAGAGCAGCAGTGAAAGGTTTAAAAATGGCCAAAGTGGTGACTAGAGTAGAAAGGTATATTGGGAGTGCCTGCAAAAGCAGCAGATAACGGTCAAAGATTTAGAGACCCTAATTTTTCTTGCTCTGGTTTTCTTGCTGTTGCGTTGCTGATGCGCCTCACATACTAAGCAGTTCTCAGGACAGAACGAAAGACAACATAAAAAATTCAGTGGGTATTTCCGCCCCCACCCGCACTTCACATCCGCCTTATGTTCCCTGCCTTGGACATCCCTTATATTAAGTGGGGAAAAAAAGGGGGCAGAAATTGAAAGCTTGTTAAAAAGTGTTTGGTTCTAGAACGCAGAGATGCATTCATACATTCTTTGAAGCCAGCGGCCACCAAAACCTTTGGGGCATAGGTTTTCCCGCGGACTGGGGAGGGCGTGGTTTCGCATGTTGCCCGCATCTCGTGGATGCGGCTTGGCTTGTTTGGTTTCTGGCATGCCAGGGACTGGTGCCGCTCCCTGGACCGAGGGCTGGGAACCCCTGTTTTAAAGCCATGGTGTGTCTTTAACCCTGGCTCACTGAATCAGCAGTTGGGTTCCTAGATTATTTGAAGATGCAATTGGATTAAATGATAAAAAACAGCTCTGTGTTGTCCAAAGGGTTCAGGAAGTCACCTGGAAAGTTTGGCCATCTTTCCACAGGATATAAATGGGAGTAATTAGTAATGTGAATTCCACAGTCTTTTTGCTAACTGTTTTTCCGCTTCTGTTTCCTTTTTCAGCGAGCTTACATATCAAGGTTGGGGGGGGGGATTAGTTTAGTCACCTCTGACCTTATTTTTCCCACAACCTTGATAGTGTCATTTTGTTCGATGCAGAAACCTTTATTTTTTTTAGGTTTTGTGAATCTGCTGTGTTATAAGTCCGTTCAGTTGGGCAGCTTAGAAACATGACAATAAATTGAAAGGCAAAACAGAGAAATGTATTTTTGGAGACCTTAGGAAGGGAGTGGGGGAAAGCATTCGCCGATGAATCTCCCTGTCTTTTTTTAAAAGAGATCATTTCTGTGAACGTTTTAATATGCTCCCCTTGTGTGTTTTTAATTTCTTCCTTGGGCCCCTTTTTATTGCCGACTCTGGTTCTTCCATAGGATGTTGAGCTCCTGAAAACCAATCCATAATTCAGGAGCCTTTTATCTCCGTATTAATAACACGCATTTCCAAATAGGTTTAAACGCCCTGCTGCGAGCTTCCCAGGCACCCTTGAGCTTTGTATTTACTGATGTAAATGTAAATTTTTTGTAGGGCTTTGACGGAGGGGAGGGACCTGGCTCTTCCTTATAGTTCAAAGAATTCCCCAATCCAGAAATTCTCCGTAGGATGGCCTACTTTTTGACATCTTGTCTGTATCCACACTTTCTGTGGATTATTATTATTATTATTTTACAATTCTGGCTCCATTTGGCACACTCTAGAACAGGAGTGGGCAAACTTTTTGACTCGCGGGCCACAATGGTTTCTAAAATTTGACAGAGGGGCCGTGCCAGAATAGGAGAATGGTGTGTTTGTGTGAACTAATATAAATTGGATGTGGCCTGCAGGCTGTAGTTTGCCCACGTCTGAGCTACACTTACTGAACCCTAAAAGTTTGTGGTTTGTCTTCACCAATGCAATAGGGAAAAGCTTGGCTTACAATTCCTCGTGAATAAGGAAGCGTTTCAGCTAACGTAGGAATTGTATCAGACCCTTCAGCGAAATCAGATTCCCAGATTCTCTCTCTTTTTTTTTTCCTACCGCGGAGAGAAAAAATAAAAAGTTTTCTTCTGGGACTTTTCTTCTGCTAGTAACTAGTTCGGCAGGCCGGATTAAAAAGCCCAACGGGCCGGATGTGGCCCGCGGGCCGTAGTTTGCCCATGTCTGCGTCTAGAAAGTGCTTGTCTGCTGCCTTGCAAATCCGTTACGTCAAATATTAACCCCCACCCAGCCAATATGTCTTTAATTTGAATTTGATTCATCGTTGTTTGGTAGCTTCTGAATAACTGATAAAATATTTTCAGGACCAAGTTTCGATAACTGCTTTTTAGAGTTCTTGCAAGTTTATGCCTTTGTCATCGGCAATAATATCTGTTTTCTAGTGAGGTCTCTCTCTTTTTTTAACACTTTTGATTTTTTCCCCAAGCATTTGGAGGGGTGTTTATTGCGGTTTTTGTGAAACACCTGGAATTGTGCTGCTTAACACAGGTGGCCCATGTAAGTCTTATAAATAAATATCCATGAATTCAGTTACTAAATAGCTCACCAGCATTTTCAAAACTGGAATCTGCTAAGAAGTTCAGATGGCTCCCCGTGTAAAGAACAGAATTCAAGCTGATGGAACGGCTAGTAAAATGAAACAAAATTAACAAAACCCACAGGATCCAATCTGGATTATTTAGCAATTGAGAAGTCTACCAAGCAACACTGGTTCTATTTATTTGAAAGATTGATTTGTATAGCGCCCAAATGGGGGCTTTCTTGAGGACAGTATTACTTTTGTTTATAATAGTTCTTGGCCCTCTCCAAACTTGGTTGTTTTCTTGCAGAGGTTTTATTACCCAACTAGGTAACATCTTCAGTGTACGATATTTTTGCACATCGCTTTAGTAATAGAAATAGGTGAGGTATAATTTTTTTGATGAGTCACGTTTTGGAAGGCAAGCTTAGTCCAATATCTACCGTAATGGAAGATAGGAATTGTACATTCCCTAACCCTCAGAGTTCTTGGATGGTAAATGTGTGTCTTTGTTCCTTTCAGGTATCCTGAATCCAAAGAATCCTAAAGAAGCACCCAAATCCTTCAGCTTTGACTACTCATACTGGTCCCATACCTCGGTAAGAATGTTAACTTGTCTTGAAACCCAGATTCCTTTCGAAAGGGTGATACAAGCCGTAGAAGCCGATGGGTAGATATTTCCTCTCTTTTCAGTCCCCCCAGCCCACAGCTGTTTTTCTCCTGTGATTGTGTTGCGATTTTAGCTGTTTTAAGAGCCAAGGGTTCCTCTTGATCTAAATGCATTTTCCAGCCTGGGATCAGAAATATTAAATTTCATAGGAGGTATAAGCGTGTCCAAGGATGGCTTTGCAGAGAGAGAGGATTAGTCCATGCAGCTCTGAAGAGGAATTTGAACAGCAAACAATTTCCATCTAGGAGTCTATGTATAAACTTCCACTTGGAATGTTTATAACTCCGTAAAGGATGAGCTTTCAGTGTCTTACCTTAGCTTATTAAGAGCACTTATATTCTGCTTTTTCCCCCATTTCGCTCCCCGTAGACAAAATCAGTTGTTCTCCAAAGTTAAAAAACAAATCTTCCTATTCACAGCGCTTTGGGCCCTGTGATTTATCCAGAAGCAGAAAATCTGTGCACATTGGTTAAGCAGGCAACTAAATATTTTTAGCTTGCATGTAGATAAAAATGTTAAATCTCCACGGAACCCCGCAAACTGTTTTATTTTAATCAAACAAAGTAGGAGTTTCCCATATAAGTTTTCCCAGAAAACAAAACAAAAACAAATCAGGAAAAGATTGCAGTGAAACCATCTTGGAAACACCCATAATGTTGCCTTTGAGATAACAAAGTAAGCTACTGCACAAGAAATATATTTGCTCTTGAATGACTCACAAAGGAAATGGGCAGAATATCCCTCCCACCCACCCACCCCCGAGTCTTTTGGAATTATTCTTAAAATTTGTACCCCAAACAATGGGAGATATGAAGCTTAAGTATCTTCCCTTGAAACTGAGTTTTGAAAACAGTGTTTAGCTGGGTGGTTTTTTTGCCTAGACAACTTTCCAATATCTGGCAATTCCACCCTTTAAAGCAGTGTGTCCCAACTACTTTTGTGCTTGTTAAAGGAGCTTTGTCTGTTTCCAGGATGATACGGTGGCAGTCGGCATCTAATGCCAGATAATGTAGCTAATTATGACATTCTTGCCTACTGTCCAAGTATCACCGGTTGAAGAAAGAAAGAACAATATTGATTTTACTTAAGTTATTGAAAATTGGATGTTTATTCAGGGCATTGCTAGACTTACAGAGAGTCCTTTCCCTCCTCAAATCCCCTTGAAATTCCATGTCCAATCTTCTAAACTCCCTCCATTTTTTTTCTTCCCCACTTCTTTCTCTTGTTAAATAAGTAAAAATGTTGATTTTCCCTACAGAACCATGGTCGAGCGATCATCTTGTTTGGAAACATTCTGCTTCATTTATTCCTTCAGTGGGGAAAAAAAAATGTTCTCCTGGTCAGCTGTTGCTCCGAATTATGTCCAGCTTAAAGGCTTTATTTGATTTTATTTATTTATTTTTTAAAAAGGCACTCCCCCAACCCATTTGCTTTTTTTGATCTTGCTTGCCTTCTGAAGCTTTTTGTCTGCTTTTATTTTTCTTTGGTAAAGCTGGTAAAAACACAGCTGCCATTTTGTGCTGGGATGTCTGACTCAGGCGCCAGTTTCTGTCTCCTTGATATTTTTCAATTAAGGCCCGCTTGAAAGGTTGGCAATAAAAAAAGTGGGTGGGACTGGCACTTTCTCTAAGCTGGCAACAGTCTGTGGCTCTCACAGAATACTCTACAAATAGTAATAAGGAAAGATTGGGAATTTGAGAAACCCCCTTTTTGGTAGTAAACTTACTGAGAAGCACTTGATTCTCAGTGGAGGCATTTATAAGAGTTTGATATTAGGAATTTGTACCCTCTGGTACACATAGAAATAGTAAAATGTGGTTATGCCATAGTAATTGTAAGCTATTACAGAATCTAGTTGTCAAAGGACAAGGCATCTGTCTCTCTCTCTCTCTCTCTCTCTCTCGTCCCCCCACCTACCTACCTACCTACATTTCCCTGAAAATAAGACCGGGTCTTATTTTCTATTTTTGGGGAGGTCTCATTTTTTTTGAGATGCAGGAGGCAGCAGTTAAGGGTCCGAGCAGCCAAAAGGTGACCAGGGAAAGGAAGGGCTGCCTCCAGTGCTGGCCACACCCATCTCCTTCACTAGGGCTTATTTTGGGGTAGAGTATATATTAGCCCTCCCCTCCCCAAATCGGACCAGGTCTTATTATTATTATTATTTTGAATAAGTCTTATTTTGGGGAAAACAGGGTATTTACTCTGTGTGTGTGTATTTCTTTAGAGACTGGACATTTGAATTTCATTTTTTTTAATATGTGCCAATGCGCTCACAAGAAGAAAAAAAAAGTGACAATAAAGATTATCTTACCTTAAATCCCCGCAGTCTGAGGATCCTTGCTTCGCCTCTCAAAATCGTGTCTACAATGACATCGGGAAAGAAATGCTGCTCCATGCCTTTGAAGGCTACAACGTCTGCATCTTTGCGTATGGCCAAACCGGAGCCGGAAAATCTTACACCATGATGGGGAAACAGGAGGAGAATCAGGCAGGGATCATCCCACAGGTAAACTAATGGATCTTTGCTTATTTTGCAGGTCCCAGAATATTCTCTTTTTGCAAAAGCTTGGAGGATATCCCAGCTTTTCCCTTCCGCAAACAAATGTTGCCTCTGCGTAGTGAGAAAGGCAGCATATATGTTTAATAAATAAATTAAAAAATGCTTCTGCTACTTTCCATCTCCCTTCCTGACAGTGCGTTTGTGACAATTTGGTGGTTGGTTGTGAGTGTGGAATGCCTTTTCCTGCTTAAAACCTGGCCTCTGAACAGTGCCTAGGTCAGAAAAGTGAGAGACCCAACTACCCTGGATTTTGTTTTCGTTGATTTTGCACCGGTTTTCCTGTTCCATTTGTTTATGATTTTGCACTTCTTAGTAAAGTTGGGATACATTGTGCGCATCTTGCAGAAAACATTGAAATGAATGATGCTTCAGATGCTTTTCTCCATCTGTCTTCTTAACATAATTTCAAAAGGCAGTGACATTCTGGCACGGAGAGACCGTATTTTCTAGTCTGTAATGCTGAGTTAGTTGGAAAAAAAAAAACATAAGGGAGGTTGGAAGAGCAAAGGCTAAGCTTGTATCGCTGTTTTTTTTGCGAATAGTTGATCCCAGTAATTTTTCTGCTCTAGGACTAGGAGCAAAAAATTGTTGGCCCTGTGTCTGAAAGCGTGTCAGCAATCTGATGAAACCTACGAAGCTAGAAATCTGGTCAGGGTTTGGTTCAAGCGTATGGATTACATGAAATGCTAGCCAGGTGTTCAAGCTGAGGTTCTCTGGGGTGTGTGTGTGTGTGTAGGAAGTCAAAGAATCCGAAATTAAATTGAGCCCTGAGTAGGGCTGTGGTCCTACCACTTGCTGATTCACCAACAATTTTGCATGAAAACAGGACACCGCTTTGTATCTAAATTGGCCGCAGCAGCTATTTCTGCAGGTCACAAATTGCAAGTCAACTATTGAACCCCAAAACAGAGTTATTAAAATCATATCAGCGATCTTAACGTCAGTGATTTTGCTTTGCTCGAGAACAGAACAAGGTTGTGTTTTGTCTTGGATGTGTATACTGAACAAGAACTGGTCACAAATTGAAACAATCTGCTTTGGCTCCCTAGATACAACTGTCTTACCTTTATTGAAATCTGGGGTGTTTATGATTGAAATGATCTTGTTGGATCTTTTGCTCGCTCAAGTTCTCTGCACCACATTTGTAAGAAAGGAAGCCATGGTGAATATTTTCAAAGCCGGGTGGTTTTTTTTTTCGTACTTTGTATTTATTTTGAATATCAAATTAGGATTCCTAGCTTTGGGCTTTGAAAGCTTGGTGTACAGGGAATTTCTTTATTTTTTTGGAGAGCACAAGAAGAGGATAAGGAAGGAATGAGGGGACCCTAGAAACCACGAGCTATTAAAAGTAACCAAACCGATAGAAATCCAAAGGATTCTTTTAAAAATAAGTAGCAGTGTTAATGCTTTATGCCGAAAGCGAGAAGATTTTGCATAATGCTCCAATGCTGGAGTTTTTAAAGAAAGAAACTGGACAACCATTTGTTTAAAACGATGTAGGATTTCCTGCCTGACCAGAGGGCTGGACTAGAAGACCTCCAGGATCCCTCCCAAGTCTGTTATTCTGTATTCTGTCATCATCGCCATTGGGAGATGCAACCCACGTTCCTAACGTCGATGATCTTTATTTTTATTTATTTTTTATTATTAAGATTTTTATGCCACCCATTTCGCTGAGGTGACTCTGGGCAGCTTACAGTCGGGCATATTTCCTCCTTTTACTCAAACTGCCTTTCCACTTTGGGTCACCATGAGAAACTATACAAAGCACCAATAGGCTTACCTCTAATGAACTTTGGCTGGCAGGAGCTAAACTAGGAACCTGTCGATCCATTAGGGTGGCCGAGGTGGCGTTGTTCTAATCTATCCCAATATCCCAGTTCTCTTTCCCGCATAACTACCGCTTGGTGCTTCTCCATTTCTTGGCAGCTGTGCGAAGAGCTCTTTGAGAAGATCAACGACAACAGCAACGAGGAAATGTCTTACTCCGTGGAGGTAAGCAGGAGGTGTCTCTACGCACAAAAAAGTTGACTTGATGGCGATTCAGACTCATGGGTTTGTTCATTGTTGTTGTTTTTTCTAGTGTGGTTTCACAACTTCTGGTCTTAAGCCTTAAAAGCGCACAGAAGCTGTTCCTTATTAGAAGCTCAAAACCACCGGAGATTAATGTCTGGGTGTTGAAGGGAGCCAGAGATGAATGGCTTGATTGGGGTTTTTGGGTGGAGAATGCTCTTTGCTTTGTTTCTGGATAGGAGGGTAATGGCGGGGGGTGTTGTGGCCCGCTAGCCGCCAGTGGAGCTGGTGGCAGACTTGGACAGTGAGGAGGTTGGGGAGGACTTTGGGCCAGTCCTGGAGTCGGGGGAACGCTCTGATGGGGGCAGAGATGGGGCCAGGGCCCTCTGACAGTTATCAGCTGCCTTCAGAGTCGAGGGATCAGTAGGGAAGAAGAACAGCTGGAGCCTGTTCCAGATGCGCATAGCTCTTCTCGCTTAGCTGCAGAAATAAATGTTGGGCTCATTTGTGGTCGTAAGTCGCAGACTGCCTGTGCTAGCAAACCCCCCTCCTTTTTTTCTCCCCTCTCCTGTGTCACAATTTTCTATTGCCGTTCCCTCCCTCGTAGGTCAGCTACATGGAGATCTACTGCGAGAGAGTTCGAGACTTGCTGAACCCCAAAAACAAAGGGAATTTGCGGGTCCGGGAACACCCCCTGCTCGGCCCTTACGTGGAAGACCTGTCCAAGCTCGCTGTCACTTCGTACACTGATATCGCAGACCTCATGGACGCCGGGAATAAAGCCAGGTTGGTGTCTTTGCGCTTCAGGGCTCTTGGTGGCTTTACGACGGTTTGTTTAGTGACCGTTCAAAGTTACAGCGGCACTGAAAAAGTGATTCGAGACCGTTTTTCACACTTAACGGCTTTTGCAGCATACCCCTGACAAGCAAAGTTGCTTAACCCCTGTGTGTGACTAACTTAACAAATGCAAATGATTCACTTAACAATGACAGCAAGAAACGTCGTGAAATGGGGCGAGCTCTACTGAACAAATGTTTCGCTTAGCGACATAAATTTTGGGCTCGGTTGCAGTCGTAACTCCGGGACCAGCTGTATTTCATAGCTTTAAGTTGTGATGCCAGATGGGGAGGAAACATTTGAAAATTGTGATTGGTGAAATGATCATCTTCTCATATCCTCTGATATGTTCATATTGAAAAGGTGCCTCTTGCAAACAGAATTATAATGAGTTCCTCATTTGGATGAAATATCAAAGTGAACTTAACTTAGGGGAAAATTTTCTGGTTGGCTCTTTGAGAGATAAAAGAGCATTGAAACATCTGCTTGGTATATAAAAATAGACTGATTTATTAAGCCAAGGTACAGTCGACCCATTTAAGAAAATGATTGCTTAAGAGTGCATTATTATGGCTGCAAAAGTTGATGGAGTTGGCCGGAGATGGTCAAATTGACTGCTTTGATAAAAGAAAAAAAAAAACATAATTACTTTTGTTTCTAGTTGGAAACCGCTTCTGGACTTTTGTGCTTGAAACTTTGATTTTAGGTTTTATCGATTAGATCGACTTGTTGATATAAAAATGGCTAGTTTATATCATTATGCAAAAGTAAAAAATTGAGCTTGGATGTTACTGTCGTATTCTACTGCACCACAAAGGGAGTTGGAAGTCAACGGATTTTCTTTCTTCTTCCCTTTTTTCTACACATTTCCTTTCCCTTTTCCCTCTCCTATTTTTCCTATTATTTGTTTTTCTATTTTTGTATTTTACATTATAAATTAATGAAAAGGACAATTTGGGGAAAGAGTGCATTATTATATCCCTTCCAGTGATTATTTTGCTTCAAAGCAGCTCTATTGAATTTGATGGCCTTCTGATTATAACATTTAAATTTAGCTGTGACTGAAGTAGCTAGTCTGTTGTGTTTTCTGATATTTTGTTTTCTCTTTTTTTTCCTGTTCATAACTTTTATTGTTGTATCAATGTATCAAGTACAAGAAAAAATAAAACTAGGAAATTAAGGGAGAGGGGAAAGAAAATATGAGGGGAAAAAGCAAAAAGTGTTGACCTCCAACTCTTTTTAGCCCAGTACAAGATAACAACATTCTAGCCTCAACTTTTTATTTTTACACATTAGTATATAACTAAGATAGAGTTAGGTGCAAACAGATGATTCGCTGTGGCGACCCCTGACGGGAGCAGCCAAAAGAAGAAGAAGAAGAAAGAGGAGTATATAACTAGCCATTTCTATGACAAAAAAAAATCTATCTAATCGACAAAACCAAAGTCTAAAGTTTTGGATTATTTTTTTTCCATCACAAGCACAAAATCCCGAAGTGCTATCCCAATAAAAACCGTAATTTAAATAGATCGTCCTCTTTGTTAAAACAATTGATTTAACCATTTCTGCTTTCTCTTCTGATCTTACTCTTTTATTTATTTATTTTATTT
>JAEANM010016572.1:0-13229 GCA_017656035.1 Myanophis thanlyinensis
AATCGGCTGTCGGGTCGTCCGTTCAAGATGGCGGACCAGTGTGAGGACTCCGGTCGCGCATGCGCAGTATACAACAAGTACAGAAAGAAAAAACAGCGCTTGCAAGGAGGGGCAAACTACTTCTATATTATTTCCAGAAAAATTGCATTGAGGAATTGTCAAGAGTTGATGGAATTCAAAAGGGTCTTTATGTATTATCTTCAATACTGAGCCTTTCCCCTTTGAAGAGTACTTGTAGAAAGAATAATGTTTTCTCACAGACACATCTCTTCCATTTTACTAACTTGAATTAGATGTAAATTAGTCATCCAGAAAAAGGATGAAAGTGAGACTATATAAATGTCCACTATCCTTGCAGGGCTCTTTGATCTTCTTTTGTCACCCCTTATTTTCTGACCTGGAGTGTTTTAAGAATTGCCCTTGGCTCTTTCACGTTGATCTTGAGACAATTAGGACAAACCAGTTCTACAGTTCTGCTTCTGTGATAGATAGACAGACAGACAGACTGACTGACTGACAGGAGACATCTCATATCAGTTCCTTTATCATGAACTGCTTTCATGTATCAGATCTTAAATACTATCCATCAAATAGTGTATATTCTCTGTATTCCTTCAGACATAGTTTTCAGCAATTATTCAGAGGCATGTTGAAAGGATGCCTTTCATGTGGGGATTGAAAGGAAGATGTTGGGAACAGAACCACTGGTACATTTTTGTGAAAGGAGCAGATTTAAAGGTTGATTGTGCTAATAAATTAAGTAGTAATTAAAAGAAAGGAAAATCTATTTTCATTAGTTGTACAAGAAGTTTCTGAATTAATTGCTTAAGAAACCCATTTCTGGGAAAGGACTCACTTTACATTTACCAGAGGAACAGTTGTCTTGGTAGGAAACATTTAAAAAGAGAATTTACTTAGTTAAAGTCCATCTAGTGGCTTTTATTTAACCCAATGATACATCTAATTTTTAATTTATTTATAGATGGGAATTCATAATTGTAGCAACTGCTATCCTTGAAGCTCAGATTGCCAGTTTCAGGATTGGCTGAAGATATTTTGTTGCCTGAGATGAAAAAGGTGGCTGAGACCTATTCATACAAAATTGAATCTTGCTCTAAGCCTGCCTTATGCTTGTCAGCCCCATGAGGTAGACCTGATAAGAAAACAACTCCATAAGAGGTGTAGAACTACAGTTTATTAAGATGGGCTCTGGTAACAGAATCTTGCAGGTCAATTCCACCCCCTCCCCCTTATATCCCAACAAGTCAGGAGGAATTAGTCCGAGTCTTGTCTTAATACAGGTAGTTCTTGCTTATCAACCACTCATTCAGCAACCATTTGAAATTACAATGGTGCTGAAAAACAAGACTTATGACTGCCCTTGAATTTGGGGCTATCATAGCATCCTTGCAGTCAGATGGTCACTATTCCAGTGCTTAGCAATCAGTGTGCATTTATGATGGTTGCAGGGTTCTGTGATCACATGATTGCAGTGTGCAAACTTCATCCAACTTCTTACAAGCAAAATCAGTGGGCAAGCTGATAGAAGTTGGAAGTCAAATTCACATGATGTTATATTTAAAGACCCATGGTGATTTACTTAACCACTGCAGATGGGATTCATATTGTAAATTGGCATGGTCACATGACTTTTCACTTAATGACTGTCACTTATCACAGTTGCTGATCTCAAATACAATAGGTGACTGAGGACTACCTGAATTATCTCCTTTTCAGGATTTAAGGAATATTTATGTCATTTTTATTCATATAAGTTTCTGAACTTTGGTTCAAGGCTATCTTCTTCCTCTCTACAATACTCTTCACCTTTGCTCTGATAGTCAGAAATCTAAGGGAAAGTGCTCTAGAATGAACTCATATCCTCAAGTAATGCTTGGTTGTCCTCCAAATATAATTTCTCTGTAACTGATATTTTCAGGACCATCAGAAGGCAGCTGATGAGATAATGAAGCTGAAAAATCTAGTTTTTATTGTAAGAAATTAAAATTGCCTTTCTGTAGCCCTTTCTCTGATATACAAAATACCATTTGAACTTTTAAGACAAACATGACAACATTCCTGAAGATAATGTCTGAAAAGCATTAATTTTTTTCACATAGTAGTTTCAGTAGCTTTAGAGGGAGATTAAATAAATTCATATAGGATAAACTTGCTAATCATATAACTTTAATTAATTGACCCTCTGTCATACAAAAATCATACAGATTAATAATAAACTAAACAAACGAGCAAAACAAGTATATAATAAAGAGTGGTATTATAATTAAAATTAACCTAAAATATTGCATACCATTATGTATAAATAAGATTCTTCTATCTAAGTTCAGTTTTGTCTACTAAATTTCTTTCAGGCTAGACTTATAATGGTCTCTAAATAATTTATTTCTGCCAGTAGTTTCTGATATTAACAGATTAATTTGCATCAACCTCAGTAGTTTCTGATATTAACAGATTAATTTGCATCAACCTCACTTTATTAAAAATTGCCAAACAAAAATTGCAACATTTGAAGCTAAATGCATGGCTGATTGAAACTTATTAAGAGACACAATCCTGTTTTTAATTAAAAGTCAACTCCATCTGTGTACAGTATTTTCTTATGGGCGATCTCCTTAACTAGGAAGCAGTTTGTAAACAGTTACGTTAGCTTACAACTCCTTTAAAATCTAGCAAATTAGTGAGACTCAGGTAGGAGAGTTGCTTCCAGCTTTGTTTGGACTGTACCTTTATTGTTTACTAACTGAATTTCTCATGGTATTAGAAGAAATTATTCTAGAGCTGACATCTGCTCCCTGTGGGCAGAAAACACTTATTTCATATTGGCTAGTTAGCAGCTGTCAGGTGGTAACAGTATCAATCACTGCCAAGTTTGCCTATATTTGAATCAGCAGCTTTAAAAAGAAAAGAAAAGCCCAAAGATATATTTCTGTTACACTGAGCCCATGGGATGTGCACCTTCTCAGCAACAAATATCTGATGCATTTAGGAAAACTGATTCAGCAAAGGAATGTAAAAGATATGAATGGGATTAAAACTATTTAAAGTAATTTAGTTACAGTATGTTTCAGGTAACCAGGGATAAGCTTATTTTAAATAAGTAAATGTACTCATGTGTCAAACATCAAGCCTTGCTTAGGCTATATCCATATTGATATGATATTTTATTAATAAGATGACTATATCACTCAAGAAACACAAATAATATATGTTCCACCTGGTACTATTCCCAAAATACTGAAATACTTTTTCTTGCTTCAGTTTCTATGCAATACTAACAACATTGTGTTCTAAAAATTGCTCTTTTAAACTTGTTTGGTTGCTTGGCCATATTTCGGTTCTTTCTTTTTAACCTTAATTTTTCATTCAGATTTCAATTCAGTTTATTGAGATCTACTGTTGATTCTAGACTGCTTATGGAGAATTGGTTCCCCTTTTGTTTCTTGCTCAGACTTCAGACTCTTAAAATAGGACAGGAAAGGGCAGTTAAAATAGTACAAAAGACATTCACATTTCAGGGAAATTCATAAGAACTTCTAACCTTTTATAGTAATTTTAGAAATGCACCTAGTGAGTGGGTATTGTATATGAAATATTATCCTATGGTATTGTTGGTTGTATTACATGAAAATCTTCATACAGAACTAAATAGAAGTGACTTAACATGTGATACATTTCTTAAATTAAGAGAACCATCCTGCTCAATGTACCTAAACTTCTGATACCGGTAGTCTCTCACTGGAAATCTTCAACCAGACAGACATCCTTCAGAAATAGTTTATGCAGAATAATATATATGTCTCATGAAGAGAAAAATTGCAGCTGTACTAATATTAGCTGTGCCAGATCTTGCAAGAAAAAATATATTAAGAGTGTGATTGAGATTTGATTTTTTTTTTGGCTCAACAGTTTAAATGAAAAGAAGTTTCAGGAATTTTGCTACAGGAAATAGTATCTAGGACGTTAACCATTATTTAACAGGTACCTGAAAACAATAATGTACTACTACAGTTAATAGTGCTATATCATTTTACATAGTTTTAAGTAATTTTCAATGTCCGTCAAAAATAATTCGATTTAATTCAAGGCTGAAAAAAATGATTTGCTGACTTGTCAAGTCAAGTCAGTTTTATTGTCATTTTGACAATATATGGTACAGTACACAGAGAAATGAAACAACATTTCCCCAGGACCAAGGTGCTACATCAGACAACATAGATAAAAAAAGAAAAAGAGCAGAACACAGAACTACACATAGCTCTAAAACTAAGAACTTAGAAAAAAAACTAAATACACAAGTATTTGTGGTTGGTTCAACTTTCTTTGTGTTGAGGAGTCTGATGGCTTGTGGAAAAAAACTGTTACAGTCTGTTTGTGTGGACCCGAATGCTTTTGTACCTCTTTCCAATTGGCAGGAGAGTAAAGAGCATGTATGAGAGGTGTGTGTGTGGTAAGCCACAATGTTTCTGGATTTACGGATGCAGCGTGTAGTGTAAATCTCCATGACAGAAAGAGCAACCTCCGATGATCTTCTCTGCCATCCTCGCTATTTGCTGTAGGGTCTTGCAATCCGAAACAGTGCAATTCCCAAACCAGGTGCTGATGCAGCTGCTCAGGGTGCTCTCAATGGTCCCTCTGTAGAAAGTTGTGAGGATGTGTGGTGGAACTGTGTGCCTTCCTCGGTTTCCTCAGAAAGTAAAGACACTGCTGGGCTTTCCTTGTTATGGAACCGGTGTTGAGGGACCAGATGAGATTCTTCGCCAGGTGAACACCAAGGAATTTGCTGTTCTCTAAGATCTCCATGGAGGAGCCATCGATGTTCATCAAGGAGCGGTCGTGTTGTATCCTCCTAAAGTCAACAACCATCTCTTTTGTTTTGTCTACATTCAGAGACAGGTTGTTGGCTTTACACCAGTTTATTAACTTCTCCACCTCCTCTCTGTATGCTGTCTCGTCGTTCTTGCTAATAAGACCCACCACAGTTGTGTCATCAGCGAACTTAATGATGTGATTCGAACTGTGCACAGGTGTGTGTCAGCAGAGTGAACAGCAGGGGTCTGAGCACACAGCCCTGAGGGTCTCCAGTGCTCAGTATGATAGTGTTAGAAGTGATGTTCGCGATCCGGACTGTCTGAGGTCTTCCAGTCAAAAAGTCCAGGATCTAGTTACAGAGGGAGGTGTTCAGGCCCAACAGTGTCAGCTTCTCCATCAGGTGTTGGGGAATGATAATATTGAAAGTTGAACTAAAGTCTATGAACAACATTTGTACATATGAGTCCGTCTTTTCTAGGTGAGTGAGGGCTAGATGGAGTGTAGTGGAAATGGCATAGTCAGTGGAGCGATTCAAGTGGTATGC
The DNA here is from genome assembly GCA_017656035.1 of Myanophis thanlyinensis. Classification (NCBI taxonomy): domain Eukaryota; kingdom Metazoa; phylum Chordata; class Lepidosauria; order Squamata; family Homalopsidae; genus Myanophis; species Myanophis thanlyinensis. Next base: position 5,375 of record JAEANM010016572.1, read on the forward strand.
AAACTGCACTGGATCCAATGTTATGGGCAGCAGGGTCTTTATGTGCCTCATGACGAGCCTCTCGAAGTACTTCATGATGATGGGAGTAAGTGCAATGGGACAGTAGTTATTGAGGCAAGACATTGATGGTTTCTTTGATGGCACAGGGACGATGGTCGTTGTCTTGAAGGACTTTGGGACAACAGTGGTCCTTAGAGAGATATTGAAGATGTTGGTGAAAACATTTGCCAGTTGGTCTGCATATCCTCTGAGCACTCAGAGAACATTGTCTTGTCCCGCAGCTTTCTGAGGGTTGATTCTACTTAGAGCTTTCCTCACATCAGTAGTGGAGAGACAAAGTATCTGGTCGTTGGAAGGAGGTGTGGTTTTCCTTGCTGTCACATCATTCTGTGCTTCGAAACAGGGTAGCTGTTCAACACATAAGGAAATGAGCCATCACTCTCACAGGCAGGTGGTGATGGTTTAGATGCCCTGCCACATATGCCCTGTGTCGCTGCTGTCCATGCTTGGTGGATGCTCTGGGCATGTGCATGCTTTGCTTCTCTGATGGCCTGGGATAGATTTGCTCTCACTGTTCTTAGGGCTGCTTTATCATCTGCCCTGAATATAGAATCTCGGGTTTTCAGTAGAGAGCACACACCTCTCCAGTTATCCACAGTTTCTGGTTGGGGTGTGAGATAATTTTCTTGGAGACTGTGACATCATCAATGCACTTGCTGATGTAGCCAGTCACTGACGATGTGTACTCCTCCAAGTCAATGGAGTCACTGTTGGTTGCAGACTCCCTGAACATGTCCCAATCAGTGTTTTCAAAGCAGTCCTGAAGAGCACATATGGCTCGTGCTGGCCAGGTTCTCATCTGCTTCCGAACTGGTCTTGAACGCCTGATGAGTGGTCTGTATGTTGGAATTAGCATAACAGAGATGTGGTCTGAGTAGCCAAGGTGTGGGTGGGGCTTTGCCCGGTATGCACCTGGGATGTTTGTGTAAACAACATCCAGCGTGTTTTCCGCTCTGGTTGCAAAGTCCACATTTTGATGAAATTTAGAGAGCACAGGCATGCTTATTGTATTGTTGTCTGGTTTTCTCATTAGACAACATGTAAGCATTCACTAAACTGTTCTCAGAATGATTCTCAGATCAATATGCTTTGCAAGGTATCTTCTCCAGATGAGCAAACCACTTTATTTGATGTTTTTGGATGTAGTTTAGGACTGGTTCTATGCCAATTCTTTCTCTTATGGTCTCATTTCTGGTTTTATCTCTTGGTCACTCCAGCAGCTTTTTTGTTTGATAATAAGTCTTATATGCTCTTGCACCTATTTTAATTTTATATCAACTGCAATCAGAAGATTAGCATAATTAATGAATGTTTTAATCAAGTAGATAAAGGTATAAATAAATACATCAGGTGAGTTTGCAGTTTAGCATTCTTTGAGTATGTCGGAAACCTACATTTGTATATACTTGAGATCTGAAACCAGTGGTTTACTAATCTATGGAAAGGATATATAATTCTTAATGCCAGTCCAACTGCATTGTGGTTTGTTTGTTTTTTTACTCTAAGCATAGAAATAAAACTTAATAGATAAAAGTTATTAGAATGTAATGATTTGGAGAAAATCTTTTGCAATTCTGATTTTGTCCTGTAGAGGGGATATTTTCATAAGAATTTACAGTAGAAAAGTTAAGGTGCAATTTTTAGTTAATGTGAACTACAAAAGCTTATAATAAAATTTGTCAGTCCTTAAGGTACCACAAAATTATGTTGCTGTCAAGAATACATATATCCATTAAGAAATAAAACTGTTTATTCCCCCCCCCCCCCAAGATGTCCACAGGAAGTGGTGGTTTTTTTTAGAAAAAATGCTGGCCATAAACATTGTGATCAAAGCTCTGCCTGATTATTCTGGTTTTTATTTAACTGTGCTACACATAAAAAAGTAGAAATTCAGTCAGACTGTTATGGCTGCCATCTTTAGCTTTTTGACTGTATTCTGCAGATATTCCTGACTTTTTTATGGAAATTTCTTTTTTTTTTCAGTGGTAACATTATTCTATAATTGTTGGTAAGATTTATTTCAATGTTTGTTTTATAGCTAGTATCCAATATTGGTTCATCAAAAAGTTGCACAAAATATAAATCACTGCTAGAGATTGCTTCCACTTATCAATGTTAATATACCCCTGAATATATCTTGTGAACAGAATTCTGCCACTTGGTTTTAGTGCTTAATCGGTTGTTTCCTTACAGATATACATTTTAGCCATATCACACAAATATCTGCAGATAAATGGAAGGATTATTTCTGTAAAATATTTAAAAGGGAATCTGCTGTAATCTCTCTGATTCCCTCTCATTATGATCTCATGGATTGGCCATCAGTGTTCATAACTCAGTCTAAAGATCTTATAGTCAAATTAACATCCAGAGGTGATTTTATCCACACACATAAAATAATAAGGAAAAAAAATAGTGAGCACTGATTTTGGCCACTGTATTTACACATATTAACAACACAAGCCAATTCCCATTTTATTGGAATCAAGCTATTGTAAGGTAAAGGCAAAGATTCCCCTCGCACATATGTGCTAGTCATTCCCGACTCCAGGGGGCAGTGCTCATCTCCATTTCTAAGCCAAAGAATCAGTGCTGTCTGATGAGGATTCCATGGTCATATGGCCAGATTGACTAAATGCCAAAGACGCAAAGAGCGCTGTTACCTTCCCACTGAGTGGTCCCTATTTTTCTACTTGCATTTTTTTTAACATGCTTTCAAACTGCTAGGTTGGCAGAAGCTGGTGCAAGTAACAGGCACTCACTACGTTACGTGGTGCTAGGAATTCGAACTGCCAATCTTTCTGAGTGACAAGCTCAGTGTCTTAGCCACTGAGCCACCGCATCCCTTCAGGCTATGGTACAGGTACACAACAAAAGCCCAGTGGAGAGAGTCGACTGCTTCAAATACCTAGGCATCCACCTCTTGCAGAACCTAACATGGACCTGACACATCAACACCGTGGTGAGAAAGGTCTGGCAACGCCTATACCATCTTAGACGACTGAGAGACTTCAGACTGCCCCCCAAAGTGCTCAGAAACGTCTACTCCTGCACAGTAGAAAGCATTCTGACAGGCAACATCACTACGTGGTTTGGGAACAGCACCATACAGGACAGGAAAGCTCTACAGAGGGTGATGTGTATAGCAGAGCGCATCATCCGCACCAAGCTCCCTGAACTGCACTCCATCTACAACAGATGATGCCAAACTATAGCCAGAAAAATAATGGACCCCAGCCACCCTAACAACAGACTGTTCACCATGATGCAGTCAGGAAGGTGCCTCCGTTCCCTGAAAGTCAACACAGAGAGACTAAGGAGAAGCTACTTCCCACAGGCAATACGGACCCTAAACCAAACCCTAACAACCCAGGACCATAAAGTATTCCCATAATCTACCTCCAATCACTCCCTAACTTATTCTCCTTCCTATTCTCTTGCCCTACTACCTACGGTTGCGAGTGGTTGCATACACATTTCACTGCATTTTGTACCATGTATGACTGTGCATGTGATGAATAAAAAAAATTGATTTGATTTGACCATACAAATTATAAGTCTATTAAACATAATAAAGTTTATACCAGATTTATCTGAAATTAGTGCATTGGCTACAAAATGGAAATATTGCTGAAGAAGAGGGTGGATTTAGAGGGAAACACTTAGCATTAGATTGTGCATGTTGTATGGAGTCTGTCATTTGTCAGAAAAATATTCTAGGCCCAACATTACCTTTATGCAACTTTTGATGATTTTAAGTTAGATTTTGACCTAACAACAAAGAGACACTCTGAGACAGTCTGAAGTAGTCTTCTATAGAAAAAAGGCTGCTTTTTGTTATTCAGCCACTTTTTTTTAAATTTGATTTATTTTGATTTTTGATTTTTTGACTTTGCTCTAATATCACCCAGAGAATAAGACGTACACCTTAGGACAGTGGTGGCAAACCTTTTCGGCACTGAGTGCCAAATGTGAGCACACGTGTGCACCTTTTGCACATGTGTGATTCACGTGTCTTTTGTACATGTGCATGCTGCACTTGCATACACATGCAGTGTCACATGGGAGTCATGCACATGCATGCATGCACAGTGAGTTGGGGGTGATGGCTGGCATGCCAGCAGAGATGGCTCTGCATGCCACCTGGGGCATAAGTGCCATAGGTTCGCCATCACACCTTTAGGATTATTTATCTAAAGCAATCCCAATTTATAGAGATGTATTGTTTAATTTATATTTAAATCCAATAATCCAAGCGCTTCCTCTTTTAGTCCATCACCTACCTATTTTAGCTGATTGTGCAATTCCAGTATTATTATATGCCAACAATGTCGTTATTATATCTACTTGGGGGGGGGGGAGTGGGGGGAGGAGAAGCATGTATAGAAGCTATCAATAAACTACCAGAAAAATCAAAGTTTAAAATTTGCCTGACATTATCCTAAAATTCACAAATGGTAAATGTATGTGATGTTTGAGATGTGATATGATATTAGATATCAAGGAGTGGTTGTCATAAATATGTGATCTATTTTGAAAGAAGGAATTTCTTATAATTAGAGGATGTGATGCCTTCGACACTTACCTAGATGCCTCTCCAGATGCCAGCTTGGAGGATGAGCCGATCCCATTGTCAGGGAGCAGAGGTGGCAGCATGTCTGGAGGTGGCCAGTGGCTCCGAGCAGGGAGCGATGAGTCCAAGAACAGTAGAGCAGGTGCACAGGGAGCAATCAGAGGAGCAGCCCCCTGAGAGCATGGGTCAGTTGAGGCACAGCTGTAGCAGGACAGGCCTGAGAGTCCAGGTGGAGAGAGTATGCAGCTGCAGCTGGCCAGCGGGGAAGAGGAAAGGCCTCCTCCACCCATTCTGAGCATGCAGGATGGAGAAGAGACTGGAGCAATGGAGATCAGCCCAGCTACTTGTGAAGTGGCAGTTTTACCTCTCTTGATAGGCTGCACCAGTCGCAGCAGGATGGAAATGATGCTGGAACACGTCCATTTTGGTGTCTAGCATTTCCCAATCTCTTAGTTCAGCTTTCTCACCCTGATTGTAGGCCCTGGATTCATGACTCGACTCTTGGACCTGCCTTTGCCTTGAACCTTGTTCTCTAGACCCCAGACAATGGACCTTGGTGTTATCTTGCCTTGTGGACTGCTGCAACTTTGTGCATTTGTGCTGGAATCATTCTGGAACTGAGCTGGGAACTTGATGAGTTGCCTTGTTGCTGGACTGGGTATGTTCTGGGAAAGACTCTTAGAGGGGCTTAGAAAGCCTCAATAATCCCCTTGAATTCTTCTTGGTTTGTGTTTACTATGAGAGAGTTTTTATAGTTTACAGTAATATTTTGTACTGGTTATAATAGTGTATTTATTAATAAAACTGTCTATTAAGTATGAAACAGATTCTTTTTTCTTAGTTTTTATTTTTAGTTTGGGTTTGTTTCTCTAATTATGTAATTAATTATTTACAAATTAATTATTTACAATAATTAATTATAATTAACTATGAGTACACATCAGAAAAGGTATTTTTTTCTAAAACCTACTAGCTTTATAAATACTTCTGGTAAATTAGCAAGAAAGATGTTAGAAATTATCTTAAAACCTGTAGGGAAATTGCATTGATGCAATGCTGAAAAATGCTTTTTTCTGTGCTACTTTCTGTATGGAAGACCATACATAAAAAGGTCTAATTTAATTCTGAAAATAATAATCAGCTGCAGAGAAAATCCAGCCTAGTGAGCTTTCCGTAAATCTTGTCATATTAAGTATTAGTCAGTAAAATTGTTTCCCATTAGCAGAGAAGAAAAAATGTCTTCTTAAATATAGTGAATTTTATATGCATTGATGTTGTATTAGGTGGATATAAAAGCTTAGTGTGGAATGCGCATTAAAAATCATACATTCACAGCTTGATGAAAGTTCCCTAGCTAAATGTGAATGCTTGATCTATTGTTTATTAACAGCCTTATTTCCCTGTCACAAATTAGCACAGAAAAAAGCAATTTCCTTTGAGACAGGGCAGGAATTGGCTTTGTTAGCTAGCTGTAGAAACAGGATGCACACATTTATCATAACCATGCACCCCACTTAAAAGAATTCTGTTGTTTTCAAATCACATACATTTCTATTCTTTAGAGATGTGTCCAGATTATTTTTAATTGATTACTTTTAAAGACAGAAAACAGATTTTTCCAGAGAGAGCTGAAGATGGAATAGTAGAGGCACATTGCTTGGAGCATTTGTACTTTATCCCATTGTTTTCATGGTATTTTCAGAATTTTGTATCACTTAAAAATCTGTAAATCTTGTTAGATTAAAAAATTACAGTGAAACAAGGAAATCAGTACACATGATATGGAAAATGTTTGTCTATATAACCACTTTTATATTTAAAAAAGACTGAAGACTGAAAACCCTGCATAATCTACGTACCTCTCAATGTAAGGTATTACCATCACATATAGACAGTTTAGTAATAACTAAAATTTTCCAAACTTTTCAATATGATATCACAATACCATCACTGAACCTTTACTTGTTTAAATCAGTAGTTCTTGCTCCTTTACTACCTACTACACCATGCATACCAGCTCCTGTATAACTTTCCAAATAAAATCCAAGATTTTACACAAGTTCTAAAAACTAACTAGTGTAAAGTTAGCCACAAGGATCAGAACCACAAGGATCAGGTTCCAATTAAGCTGATTTTACTGCTCGTGCCAATGCACATGTTATGTTATACACTAATTTAGTTGTAGATAAGTATTAACAAGTCAAAAGGGGGCTGATGTCAAGTACTGGGGAAATCAGGAGATCCAGGCAGTTCAAATGAGTGTAAAAATTTATTGCAAACTTAAGCTCTCTATAAGAATCTGACCTATTAAAGGTCAAGGGAAATGAGCAGGAATAAGAAGGCATTCAAGGTGGACTTGACTTAGGTCTCTTCTGGCACACAGACATGTGACTTATGATGCTTTTAACGCTCCACAGACTCAGCCTGTCATCTAAAGCTAGGCCTGGACTGTTTGCAGGAACATAATGACTCCAGACTGATTACTCTCTTGACTCAGCTCCCTACTAACAGAAAGGAAGCAGCAGGTGAACATCATCAAAAAAGCACATCAAAGAATGTTCTTTCTGTGCTAACTCAGAAAGTTTAAACTGCCCAAGGAGCTGCTAATCCAGTTCTACAGAGCAATTATTGAGTCGGTCATCTGTACCTCTGTAACTGTCTGGTTTGGTTCTGCAACCCAACAAGACAGACACAGACTACAGAGGATAATCAGAACTGCAGAAAGAACAGTTACTACTAACCTGCCTTCCATTGAGGACCTGTATACTGCACGAGTCAAAAAGAGGGCTGGGAAAATATTTAAGGACCAATCACATCCTGGACATGGATTTTTCAACTCCTACACTCAAAAGGAGGGCACTGCATACAAGAACAGCTAGACACAAGAACAGCTTTTTCTCGAATGCCATCACTCAGCTAAACAATTTCCTCAACACTATTTATTAAGCCTGCATTACTGTTGTTCTCATTGTTCCATCACACCCCTCCCCTATGACTATAACTTGTTGCTTGTATCCTTACAATTTATATTGATTATTGTCTCCTGATATGATTTGACTGCTTATTTGTACCCCATGACTATCATTAAGTGTTGTATCTTGTGAATCCTGACTAATGTAGTTTCCTTTGTTGTACACTGAGAGCCTATGCACCGAAGACAAATTCCTTGTGTGTTCAATCACACTTGGCCAATAAAGAATTCTATTCTATTCTGTCCAGAAG
>JAEANM010016573.1:0-13228 GCA_017656035.1 Myanophis thanlyinensis
TGTAGTGTTTGTCTGTCTTGCATATTGCTATTTCCAAACCAGGTTGTTATGTTGCCCGTCAGGATGCTCTGTACAGTTGAACACCCCCCTACATGTTACAAAGCTGTTTTAGGGTGATTTGAAAATCAGAGTTATAAATCTGTGGGGGGATTTTAAAAGTTTTTTCTAATATTATCAGAGCTAAGAAGTAAAGGCCATTCAACTAGACAGCAAAACTTTCCTAGCCTGTGAATTAGAAGTGGAGAAAATAAGGAGTTCGAGGAAAACATTTGAACATTTTCTGCATCAGTGAAAAGTGGCCTTGGCCATACTAGCTGCTAAATAATACATTCTCATTTATTTCAAGGTGACCCAACAGTCATTTATAACTCCCATGTCCAATTTTAATAGTGTATATAAACACAGGCCTGTTGCAAATTAGTGAGTGTGGTACCGTTCACTCTCCTTCCCAGATGCTGAAGTGGTTTGACAAAATAACAGGCTCTCTATTGACCCCTCCAGGAATCCTTGCAGGCAACTTTTGTAAAGCTTCTCGAACAACTGTTCAGCCAAAGACCAGATGATGATCAAGTCATTGTCATTCTGGACAATCAATGCAGCTGGCCAGGATATTATTCAGATTAAAAAGAAGCAACTGCTCTTCAAAGAAAGTGTATTATTCACATATTTCTCTTTTCAGTTGTGTCCACCATCTACTTACCCACCCAGCCAATATATACACATTTTTTTCCTCTCATGTTTTGCAATAGTTTTGCATTGAAATGGATATTTATAATCCAGGAAAAGACAATATTAGAACAATACTTTTTTATTATGCAAGTGACAGTTTTGCATGCCCTTGTGATGGAAGCTTTAGCAATCACTATCTGGAAAAAAAAATCACAATCACAATTTAATAAAAGAGTAAGGGAAAATAGTAGAATACCAATAGTATTTGGATATGCAAAATTACGGGAGTAACAATTGAATTGAAACCAGAAACATATTTATTAGGCATGATAGACCCCAAAATTCAAAAGCATCTTCAATATATAATTATACATATCATAACAGCTGCAAGGATTGTATATGTGCAAAATTGGAAACAAGAGGATAGACTATCTATGGAGATGGTCATAGGTAAAATTTTTGAATGCACTGAGATGGACAGGTTAACACTGAAAATGAAAGGAAAGGAAGAGAAAGAATATTACGTGGTCTGGAATAACCTATACAGATGGATAGATCAAAAATATATGAATGTAAGATAAGGACTGTAAATAGTACATAGGTACATATGTCACGGTGTGGTTACAGTATTTGTTATTATGTAAATACTTTAAAAATTAATAAAATATTTTTTTTAAAAAGAATACCAGTAGCAAATTCGGATGTGCACAATTGCTCAGGTTATGTCAGCAAACAATGTTAAAACCGAAGATAGTTTTCTCTGAACAAAGTTCAGGAGAGAAAGAAGAATCAGAACAATTTTGTTTGTCAAAATATCTATCCTACAGTAACCAATCATATATCTCTGGGTTATTCAGCTAACAACCAAAAAATGATCTATTGTCTGCATGTTGCTCAAGAGCAACTGGTATTTAGAAGAATGGTATCTTTAATAATATCAAGCTAATAGATGCATTGTAAAGTCTTATAGTTATTCACAATCTAACGTTTCAAGAATCTTAAAATGCATTTTAAATGTCTCTACCTTAGCAGCCGTTTCTCTTCAAGGCATTTACAAACTGATAATTTGTTTATAAACTTGCTGCCATTATAAACTACAGAAAATTAACTTTAAGTAGTCCACTTCATTTGGGGGTCCCAGCTAGGCCCTTTATTTCAAAGTCATTTTAGCAGCTTATTCACTGGACACATGTTTATATAAACTTTAAATAAAAAAAAAGAGACACAAATTAATACACGCTTAATAGCACCCACGGCTTGTGAAATCCGTCTCACTATAACCTCTATTCTTTTCACTGGCAAAGGAACATTACTGAATCCCATTGCGTACCCTTCTCAGAAGTGAGCTATCGTCACAGGCACAAATATTAGAATGTCCTATTAAGCAAATTAACCTGTTTCTTAACCAGTGAATATTTATTGCACAAAACATTTGCAATTTCTGAGGTTTTCAGCTTCATAGTGTTATGTATTATGACCTGTCTAAACCAATCCCTACCCCCACTCCCAGCTCTATTCTCATTGGGCCTTTTTGCATGTAGCATGTAGGTTTCAGTTACACTTCCTGAAGCTGAACAAAATCTCCTCCACATTGGTCCCATTATGATGGGTAGGCTGTTGTTGCAGCTCATACTATATCAACATATGCTGAAAACTTTCTTCCCTTGCAATAAAGTCTTATCTACTAAGTTAAAATAGGAGCTGCACTGATTAAACGCAGCAAACCTAGACATCATATCCTATTGGAGGATTCTAGGTATTAGTGATAGGCCATTTGCTTGCAATGCAACCCTATACATTCCATTCTCAAAGGAAATGTCTATGGAGATTTTCAGTCATCCAAGTCAGCGGTCACCAACCAGTGGTCCATGAGAAAACTTTGGTGGTCTGCAGAAAAATTCTTTGCATTTTTTATATTGCACTAAATCAGGGGTCGGTCATTAGGCAGATCATGTTAGTGATCCATGGGATTTAAAATTATGAATTTAATCGTCCCTGAGATCCAAAAGGTTGGGGACCCCTGATCCAAGTTATGGTTGTCCCAAAGGTGCTCTTTCAAGAGGCAACTGGACATTCTTGTTTTTCTTTGAAGACAGTTCACTTCTCATCCAAGAGAGCTGAAGAAGTTTCTTGGATGAGAAGCAAAAGGTCTTCAAATAAAAATTAGAAAGTCCAGTTGCCTCTTGAAAAAGCAACTTTGAGACAATCTCTAAGGAAACCTTTTCATTTGTCTATGAATATATTATCAGAATAGGTAAAATCCCATGTCTACATGTGTAATCGTCTGTGGGAAACACCTTCTGAGGTCAGGCAAAGAGATGCTACCTAAGACATGTTCAGAAAAGAGACACCATAGTCCACAACTGCATAGTGAGTGTAGAATGATTGTAAGAAGAGATTCTCCATAGGTTCTTGGACTGTAAAGATGAGAGCAGAAGAATTTTACTTTCAGACTTACAAAATTATGTTAATGTAGCTTTACAATAAAGTATGATTAATTTATCTGGTTATGTTTCTTATCTGATCTTCCTGACTGAAATTATCTTTGGAATTATTTGAGTTATTTCCAAGCAATTATTCTAGCAATAACTCTGCAACAAGTAAATCGCAGGATATTCTTTCCTAACCAAGGCAAGAGATATATTGTGGGTATGACACAACCCTTTCAAGTGAAATGGAGGTTTAAAAAGCAAAACAAAACACCCAAATGACTGTCTTTTGAATACTAGGAACAAAAGGATCATGGTTTGTACAATTTAGTATAGAAATGCCATAATCTTTAATGATTCGATTATCATTGATTTTTTAAAAAAAAGGATTTTATATTATTCCTTAACAATGTTTTTATAAGAAATTTTATATTTCTTATGCTTTATAAACATGCCCCATTGAATAAAATGTCAAAAGTAATGAATGTCACTTGATTTCCCTCCATTTCCATTTCTGTTAATCTTCCAAAGGAGTGAACCAAATTATTATTAATGATGCTCTTAACAGACCGTTTAAGTTGGTTGGATTTACTCAAAAGGGGGGAAAACACAAAGTGACAATTCTATAAGAAATCATCGGAGGACGTTATAGAGACATTCCAAACCTATAATTGACAATAAAGGAGAATATTTGTAGCTCAGGGTTCAAATGAGGGCTCTGTCAGGGTTCCGCACAACATCCTCAACTCAATCAGAATTCAAGAGAACAAAAGTCCAAAGAATAAGATTTTATTGAGAAACATTGTCCTGGTACAATCTGGTGAATCCCGAATCTAAAGCTTCTGGGATTCCTTCACCCAAGTAAAACTTAAAGTTCCACCCCATTAATTATCACATGCTAATTAGTGTCCAACCACTTCAAAGAGGAGTCCAATGACTTCTAAAACACCTCCCATGCAAACAGCAAGAAAGCTCTCATGAGAAGTACTTAACATGAAAGGAATGAAAACAAGATAAGCAGCTGCTGCTTCTAACTCCCCTTTCCGCCTCTCAGCAGCCTTGAAGCAAAAACATGAAATATGTCAAGATACACATAGCCCTAAATTCTACTGTATAGAATGGCCTATCCTTTTGGATCTTGACAGGCTCTTGGTGTTCTGTGGCTTGGCTGTTTTCTTGCAGATGTTTCATTACCCAAACTAGGTAAACCTTATCATTGCTAGTGATGAACAGCCAACCTCAAAGAGCACCAAGGACTACTCAAACCTATAATTCTTGCTTAAGACAATTCTCTTCAAAGAATAACTTTAATTCTCCCCTTCCAACTCAGATTGCTTCCAAGATGATCACCTGGTTATCCTGGAATAAAAAATAAACTTCCAAGAACCATCTTTGATCCAGTGGCGTATATGTTTAATCAACCTGATATCAAAACCCAAATCTGTTGGAATTCCAAAGGCTGAATTCAGTGTTTAATTTTAGAACATCTGCCAGCTTCCAATGTATAGCACAGTGATGGTGAACCTTTTAGAGACCGAGTGCCCAAATGGCAACCCAAAACCTACTAGCATCACCCATCCATATAATACATTTTCAGCTGCTCTTACAGTTATTTTCTATCTTTTCTCTAACACTGACTCAGAATTATCCAGCAAGTTCCCATTGCTGTGGCTGGACTTGAATATGGATCTCTGCAGACCTTAATATAATGCCTGTGTCATCTTACATTTACATAATTTAAATGCATTATACTTAATATAATGCCTGTGTCATGTTACATTGTCATAACAATGGCCAGGCGATACTGTAAATTACTAGTGCAACAGTCCTTCCAGACAACACATTAGTGCTGAATTTCCAGCGCAGGAAATCAAGACAAGCAGATTTTCTGATTTTATTTATATAAGATAGAAGAATACAACCTTTTAAAAAATATATGGATTTTCAAAACCGGTCTCACAACTGAGACCTACTTTGTTTTGTTAAGGATTTCTTAACTTATTTCCTGTTTTTCAGATGTATTAAGGACACAATACATGCTGAAGACAAGAGGTTGAGGAAAAATTGCCTTAGAAGGACCTGTGAGATCTCCAAACAATTTCATTTATTTTTAAAAAAGGGATGTATAAAATGTTCTTTAGAGAAAAAGGTCAGCTGTTGTTATTTCTCTCCAACATAGTCTCAGAAAGCTGAAATTTCAGAAGCCACCCAATCCGACTGATTAATTTCCCTTGAAATGAAGCCCAGCCCATTCCACTGTATGCTAAATCAGCACAATGGTATCAAAAAGAGTGTTTGTTGCTTGCTGTTTTGCTTTTGTGCATGGCTTATCATTGGTTGGGCACTGAAGTTCTTGTGAAAGTGTGGAGGATGGCCACAATTACTTTTGCAAGAGAAGATTACTCAGCTCAGATAAAAAAGTACAGGCTTACCCCTTAGGATTCTATCACATCTGGAAAGTGAAGGCTGGATTAATGCTGGGGAAATTTGAACCATTGTTACAAATTCCAAAAAAACAGGATGTCTTGAGATCAGATTGCGGTTGGGAATGGAGTTTAGCTAGCTCCACGTGATTGTAATTTGCAAACGTTGCAGTTACTCCTGTCTAAAGGGGACTTGTGGTTTTGAAGAGAGGAGGAAGGCAAAAAAGCTCAAATCTAAGAAGACAAATATCCTTCCCACCCTTGTTTCCCCCTTTTTCTGTGGCTTTAAATGGCCATAAAGTGAGCTCTTAATGAATGAATGAATGACAGAGTAGCCAAATTGAATGGCAGTATCTTGCTGTTTCCAGAGCAGGGTGACATTTTGTTGCAAAAACATGTTATCCTGAAGATCTGTTTTGTTTCCTCCCTAGTTTATAAGCACAGTTCACAAGATAATTAAAGTTTGATTCTCAACTGACCAATGGAAGAAGCAAATAACTTTTCTTTATAATGTTGAACTTCCACTCTAATTACATTCAGTCTGGAGTGGAGTGTACCACATAAGATCATCTGCAGTCAAAATGAATATCCAGATGATCACTCTGATCTCTCTACACCAGTGTTTCTCAAAGTTGGCAACTTTAAGGCATGTGGCTTTCAACTCTATTTAACACCACTGACAATGCTGCTGCCCTACAAAGTAACCTTGACTATGTGTCAGAATGGTCCTGCATTGGAAACTCCAGATCTCAACTAATAAATGCTCTGAGCTACACAGTGGCAAAAAAAAAATCAGAACACCAAATACAACTTAGGCAGAAACAATCTCGTAGATGACCCTCACTTTGTCAAGGACCTAGGAGTACTCATCTCAAAGGATCTAAGCCCCAGAGCTCACTGTAACAGCATTGCCAAAAAGGCATTAAGAGTTGTTAATCTAATCTTGCGAAGCTTCTTCTCTGGTAACATTGTATTGCTAACTAGGACATACAAAACCTTCACCAGACCTATTCTTGAATACAGTTCATCTGCCTGGAATCCACACTGTATATCAGACATTAACACGGTTGAACGGGTCCAGAGGTATTTCATGAGAAGAGTACTCCACTCCTTTATTCACAGTAGAAACCCTTATGCTACCAGACCTGAAATTCTGGGTTTGGATAATCTGGAACTGCACTGCCTGCAGTCCAATCTAAGCACAGTACACAAAATTATTTGCCACAATGTCTTACCTATCAATGACTACTTTAGCTTCAATCACAATAATACATGGGCAAACAATCGATACAAACTCAAGGTAAACTGCTCCAAACTCAATTGCAGAAAATGCGATTTCAGCAACTAAGTGCTTAACACCTGGAATGCTCTACCTGACTCTCAAACCTCAAACCCTCACAGCTTCAACCTCAAATTGTCTACCAAGGACCTCACCCCATTCCTAACAGTCAATAAAGGGAGTGTGCATAAGTGCACCATAGAGATGAAATTCAACAGGTTCTAGCCTATTTGCTAGAACTAGTAGTAAATTTTCTAAGCAGTTCAGAGAACTGGTTATTAGAAGAAATCTCCTTTTACTTTTTCTCCACATTACAAGGTTAATCCTGTAAGAAAAGCAGGAAAAAAACATTCTGGTGTTGTTTGTAGCCTAATCATTATTGGCCTACTTACAGAAACTACCCACCCAGTCACATGACACACCCACCCAGCCACACCCACCAAGCCATGCCCACAGAACCGGTAGTAAAAGAATTTGAATTCCACCACTGGTGCACCAGCATGCCTACTGTCCCTGTCTTACTGTCTCCATTTACTTGTACTTACTTCTTTTGTTTATGTTTGCGTTTATACCTATACCTGCTATCTTGTACATGTTTGACAAATATTAAATAAAATAATATAAAATCCCAAAATTCCACCACCAGGTACTGCCAGCATTCTGAGAGTTGAATTCCACACATTTTAAAGCTGCCAAGTTTGAGAAACATTGTTCTACTCAGAGGAGTATATTCTACTGTAGGCATTCAACATACAGTAAATGCATGCCAAAGAAGAGCATGAAAACTGAAAATTAGACATGTGGGAAATGCATTCCCATTTCTGCAGGGAGCCCAATTAGGCATGCTCAAAAGAAATGTATTATTTTGAGCTCTGCAAGTCCATGGCAACTGAGTATCCTTTATCCCATAGCAGCTAAAGTATTCCTTGGTTCTGGAATACAAAGACATGCTACAGATATGAACAGCTGAAAATCAGATAAAAGTTATGCTCTTAAATATGTGCCAAACATTCAATGGTACATAGCAAGCAAACATTTTATTAGTTTTCTCTGCTCCTTTCCCTGAAAATTCATCCTCCCAAGGCCTCCAATTACCTACTGTATGGTTTTGGAAGACAGACAATATGTGACATTTTATTATATTTTATTTTATTGGGATGAGGGAAGGGGAAAAATTCCCAGATAGATTTACTCGGTGTTGTCTGAAGATATATGGAAGAGTCTAAAACCATTTGTGCCTGTGTTAGAATTTCATTTATTATTCTGTCTCAGTAATTTTGGTTGCTGAAAAACATCCAAATCATCTGCAATTTCCCTAATATATGTATGTTAAAGATATTTTTTTCTCTAATACATCTATCCAGGGGTGGGATGCAACCAGTTTTACTACCGGTTTGGTGTGAGCACATGCGCCATCCGATCTGCCATGCAGCTCCAAAAATACAGTAATTAGGATTATCAGAGGCAGCCGCAGTGAGTAAAAAAGGCTGCAGAGGCATGAAAAACAGCTGTGCCACGTGATTCAGGTGAGCAAGAAAGAAAAAAAAGAAGTGGATATAGGATAGGATAGGGCAGGGGTGAGTGGGTGGGGCCAAATGCTTATCGCAACTACTGGTTTGCTAGAACCAGTGTATCCAGGCTGAATACCACCACTGCATCTATCCTATTTTCCACCTCTGCTGAAAGGCGACCTGCCTTTGGCTTATTCCAGTTAAAAATAGTAGATTTTACTCCAGATAAAGAAGGATAACACAGCAGGATAAATGTTTGGATTTGTAAAAGAATCTCACCACCATGAGTGACATATTCTTCCTTCCTAGGAAATACATGCTGAGACTGAGATTGATGGAGATTCAGTTGTATGAATCCTACCAGAATCTTCAAAGAAGATTTTTACAGACCACGTTTGTCAAAACTGTGTTTATCATTTGAATGCCAGCATTTATCCATTTTTTTCATTTTCGTCTGCATTGCTATCTTTTGATCTTCTCTCCTGAGCTTTTTTATTCAGACTAAATTGTAAAATGCCTGATGTGGGCAATCTTTTTTTTTTTCCTTCCCATTCCCAGCCCTCTTATCTCCACAAAAAGCTGACTTCTGAAATAAATACATTTCTAAGTTCCAGATATAAACTCTCAGGGTATAATTTATTTCCACAGAAATGAAAGACTGAACAACTCATCACTGTTTGGATCCACACACCAATAAGCCAGGAACTATGGTTCATAAACCACATTAAGTGGGTTCGTGCATGCTAAAACAAAGTCAAGAAAACCATATTATAGTTAATCATGGTTTGTTGCTTATCACTTTCTCAAAGTAAAATTACTTGGGAGTGGGTTGCCTGGCACTTTTTAAAGAATGAGGGGGAAGAATTTACGTTGAATTTCTAACCTGTCACTTTATTTTCACTGCATCCTGATGTCCATTGTCTTTTTGTACAATGACATCAGTGGCCCAGCAATCAGAACGATGTGAGGAATTTTAAAATCTCTCTTAAGAGCAGAGTCAGTGAACAATTCAAGCATGGCACAAAGAATGCCTGCCTTAATATAATTCATTGCAAACAAAGGACTACACATGTTGGATACAAATGCTCTAAAGCAGGGGTGTGGGCAGGATCCAGTTTTAGATCCAGCTCATGGAGCCTCCCTAGAAACAGCAAAAGACCAGCCAATGGTGTCTCTGCCAGTGAAAATGGAGCTCGGGAGCCTGTTTTCACTGGCAGAGCGCTCAGGCCACCACAGTCATTGAACTGGCCATGCCCACCCCACCCCCCCAAGGTCAAACACAACCCTGATGTGGTCCTCAATGAAATCAGGTTTGACACCCCTGCTCTAAAGTATTCTCCCATAGGCTGAAACTGTTCCATGGGTAGATCTTTGAATTCTGTTTTGAACACTTCTGGTTCCAGAAATCAGGAATGGATACAATCTCTGCTTACTCATCTTCTGTTCATAGGCTGTGTTTTAATGAATGATTTTCAGATTATCTGTGCTTAATTTTCCATGACCGGATTTTGCTTCTATTAGTCTAGTAGAATATTATTCTAAACAGGATAAATATAGGAAAGCTACATTAGAGGACAATGGGGGTCCATAGACGTCACAACATTGACCCATAAACTTTACTTCTTTGGGGCTTGTATATGATGTCAAGATATACATTGAAAAGGTGTGATGCCATAATGCTGGCAGCTGCTCCCCCTCCCCAACTTCTACTCCCAGGGATGCCATTGCTACAAGACATTTAGAACAGGAAATTTTCTTTTCTTTTTTTATATATTTTTTATTTATATAAATCACTTACATCATCCATCAATTCGCGAGCCACATGGGCGAGTAAATATGTTTTCCAATACAGCCTATATTTACCCTCTTGTGGAATATAATATAGCCATATTATATCATATTATATTATATCATACAATACAATACCCTTTTCAAAAAATTATATTCATTTATATTCTCCAACATGCTGTAGCAATTAATTTACAATCATATCATATTTTCAATCTGTATCTGTTTCTTGTTTCTATTATCTAACCATTGGTAAAAAGCTTCCCATATCTTGTGGAATTCACTTAGTTCTTTTTCTTTAATTTCCGTTGTCAATCTATACATTTCCACATATTCTAATACCTTTTTAATCACTTTCCCCTCCGTTGGTGTTTCCTCAAGTTTCCAATTCTGGGCAAATACTATTCTCGCTGCTGTTAATACATATAAAATCAAGTAATCATTTTCTTTGCTATAGTTCTCTGGTATCATGCCCAGTAAAAAAATTTCTGGCTTTATATGTTGCTTAATCATTTTCTCCAGGCAAGTATGCAGAGGTGAAGTTCAGCAGGTTCTAACAGGTTCTCTAGAAATGGTAGTAAATTTTCTAAGAGAGAATTTTCGGAGAATCGGTTGTTAGAAATCTCCTTTTGTTTTTGTTTTTTTCCATTTTACAGGGTTAATCCTGTAAGGAAGGCAGGAAAGAAACATTCTGGTGTTGTTTCTAGCCTAATCTTTATTGCCCTGCTTACAGAAATTGCCCACTCAGTCACATGACCACCCAGCCATGCCCATCAAGCCATGCCCACAGAACCGGCAGTAAAAAAAATTGAATTCCACCACTACATGTATGTATCTTTGTCCAAAACTTCCTTGCCTTCCATGTCTACCACATGTGATAGTAAGACCCAGGAGTTATGTGACATTTCCAGCATTTGGCCGACTTATCTTTAAACATCTTTGCCAACCTCGCCAGTGCCAAATGCCATCTATAAAACTTTTTATATAAATTCTTTTTATAGGCTGTTGACATAGTTACTTTATGATTTCTATCCCATAATTTTAGCCATTGATCCAATTTAATTGTGTAACCAGGCAGTCATTATTTCCTTTACCTAGAACAGGAAATTTTCTTATCCTGCCCAGAAAGCTCAATGGTCAATGTCTGGGTCAGGATTATTTCAATGCTTTGAGGTAAATTGCTAAATCTATATTTTATAAAGCAACATATATTCCCAACACACTTCTTAAAAGTGTTGCAAAGCAGTTTGCATTGTTTGTGACATATGAACAGGCTTTGTGCATACAGAGAAATCTGTTTTAATAGCTGTCTGGAAAACTTAAAAAGAGATGTCATCAGCACAACTATCGCTTATACACAGATGCTTCTTCCAGCGATTAGAACAGCTGGATGAGACCTTGAAGTGGCACAAAGCATCTTGACAAGGAAAATTCTGCTGAATACTTGTCTGACAAGGAGAATTTCTTCACCTCTGTGGCACAAAGCATCACTTCAGTGCAAAACACTTGCCTCACACAATCCTTGCCTTTAGTGAAAAGCTGCCACTTATAATTCAGCGGTTCGCTGTAACTTCCATTATGTCCTTACCTTATCAGAAAAATCTTTTAAAAACACCTCTGTTGGGTTTTTGGAATGCATGAAAACAAAAACAATGCACATACCACACAGAAATTTAACCTATTTTTTGGTCTGATAAAGGGAGAATAACGAATCCTTTGCTGAAAATTAGGGTGTTTGCTGCCAAATTTACTAGCATTATCGGGAATAATTGGAGAGTCCCTGAACAGGTTTATGGGTTTGTAAGTATATAGCTGGTTTCCAATCTTTGCTGCAGATAGTGGCAGGAATTATTAACACAAATGAGATGTTACTGACTAGTAATTACCACACAGCTGACTAAGGGAAACTGCTTCCGTCTTTCCTCCCCAAATTATAATTTTTTTGTTTTATCATTGCATTCTCAAGGTATTCTAGATAACTATTCAAAACCATTATGCACATATTTGCTCCACTATAAGAAATAAAACACACGAAGCATGAACTTATCTAATTCGATCCTTGATGGGATTTAGGTGGGATTTTTCTCTATGAGGTTGGAGAAATTTTAGGGCTCATGTCTCAGAAGGGAATGTTAGTCTTAGGTTTTAAAACCTAAAAATGAGATTGTAGACTAGAAACATGAGCAAGTTTTATTCTTCCACGAACACAGTAAAGAAGATTATGGATTTTAGCACTTATGAGACATCTGTTAGAAGAAAAGGTCACTGCTGAGTTCACCTATATGTTTATTTCAGATAGAAACTACAGAGGGGTCCCCAAATTTCTGTCACTAAGTGATGCAGTTGTAAATCATGATAACACATGACCACATCACTTAGTAACAGTCTCGGTTGCCATTGTAACTCCAGATTTGTGAATTGTTAAATGGAGGACACAGAGCATCCCAAATAAGAAATTTGGGGGTGCCAACAGGGCAGGTCTGGAAGTCCAGCATAGACTGCACATGAGTTTGGGGAAACGTTGCAGTGTAATATAAATTCAGGAAATCCAGGAAAAGAGAATGTGGGGTGCAATTCATGCATGTATGCTAATACAGGGAGCTTGGGGAACAAATACCTTGAGGCTCAGGGGCTTCTCAACACATTACTTTGGCTACAAGAAGGCCTAAATACAGTACAGCACAGTACAAAGCAACAACTACACTTGGAAGCCTCAACTGCCCCAGTCCAGCCTAGCGGAGCAGTGCCAAGTTGTTGTTCCCTGGGAAACCCTTTTTGGCATGTCATAACTCTGGGGATGCAAGAAACCCTGAACTGCAACACACTGTGAAGCTCAACCCAGCCTGGTCCAGCAACATGGTGTAAAGGGCTTTGGCATGCCATAGTTCTGGGGCAGCGGGAGCCCCTGAACTATAGTGCAGCAAGACAAGACAAAACAAACCCCAACTCCAGCCTGGCCCAGCAGAATGGCACAAAGGTGCTTCTTGACACTTCAGGAAGCCACAGTCGCCCAGCCAATCCAAATCACAGTTGCCCTATAACCAGTAGTGGAATTCAAATAATTTAACAACCAGTTCTCTGCCCTAATGACCAGCTGAACCAACAGTTCTCTGAACTGCTTAGAAAGTT
>JAEANM010016574.1:0-13228 GCA_017656035.1 Myanophis thanlyinensis
CTTTAAGATGTTTGGACTTCAACTCCCAGAATTCCCCAGCCAGCTTTGCTGAGTTGAAGTCCAAACATCTTAAAGTCGCCAAGTTTGAGAAACACTGCCATCGAGAATCAAGGTGGGACAATGTTGAATTTCTTTCTCACCCCCACTTTTGTTTCAGGGCTAAGGTAATGTAACCATCCTTACACTCCTTCTTTAAGGTTATAGGTAGTCCTCGACTTACGGACTTACAACCAGTTATTTAGTGAACTTTCAAAGTTACGACGGTGCTGAAAAACGTGACTTTACAACTTGTTCTCCCGCTTAAACAATCACAGCATCTTTGTGGTCAAGTGAGCAAAAATTGCAACCGGCAGATATTTAGAATGGTTGAAATGTCCTGGGGCAACTTTCCCAGCCAGCTTGTGGCAGGCAAAATTAATGAGAGAATTTGGATTTGTTTAACAACTATGTGGTTCAAATTAGTGACCACAGTGATTCACTCAATGACTGTGCCAAAAAAGATCATAAAATGAGGCGCTACTGTCTTAACAACCTCCTCGCATTTGAGCAACAGATGCTCAATTGTGGCCATAAGTTGAGGCCTACCTGTATGCCCAGGATGTAAGGAGAATCTCAAAAATAGGGTCAAACTGACCAAGACAGAAAATACGTATATTTTAAAATAGAATATCTTTAAATTTAGCTTAGGACAACTCTTCTCTTTCTTAAAATATTTGTTCACTCTTTAGCCATCTGATCAATCTAGGGCTCAAATTCTCTATCCCCAGAAAGTTTCCATCTAATTGAAATAAGTATGTGGAAAAAAGCCAGTTGCTCTCTTTTTTTTGACAACAGTTTCTATCTTAACATTTACTAGCTTAAACTTACATGTGCAGATTTTTCTAGGCGCTTGATGATCAAACTTCCCCGTTTAAAAAGTATTTATTGACAAGCAAAGTTCCTGAATGTACTTTTTAGCTTAAGTAATATTATAATGTGAGCCAGTTTGGTGTAGTGATGAAGAGACCGGGCTAGAAACAGGGACACTGTGAGTTCTAGTCCCAACTTAGGCACAAAGCCATTGGGTGACATTGGGCCAGTCCTTCTCTCTCTGCTCTGGAAAGGATGCAATGGCAAACCACTTCGGAAAAGCATTGCCAAGAAAACCATAGGGACTTGTCTAGACAGTCTTTGGGAATTAGACATGATTGAATGAAAGAAAAAAAATATATTATAGTCTTTATCTCTTTCTACTTATTTATGGGTATTATTTCAGATTTTTTTTTTCTTTAGATAGCATCCAAAGCAGTCTGTTCATTAATTCTGGCCTGAATTATCCAGAATTCTTTACAAAATTGCTTTTGTCTCTTTGGTCAATTTCTCATGCATGATTTACTGTGTCTTCTTACATCATCCAGCCATTGCTGTGCCAATATCAAAGCCTGTCTCCACAACTCTTATCTTGGCAAAATGAAGGTCGGATGTCAGTATCAAACAACATAAATCCCTAACACCAAAAATATCCTTTGTGTATCTTCCCTTTAATACCAACATAAACAATGGCTCTGTTTACTAATTTACAGTGCCAAATGCTTAAATATTTGCAGTTGTTCTTCATTTAGCATTTCGTAATTTAAAAAAAAAGATCCTATATTGCTTTGGGCAAAGCAAATTAGCAGTTTTGCAATAGTGTTGCTGGAATATTCAATAAAGCTAAAGCTTAGGATCTGTGGCAGTTTGTCACCTATTCCAGGCAATATTTATCCAGCCCTAAAAAAAACAACAACACCATACTATAGGAGCAGGCAACTTTTTAAAGGTTTTAACACTTCCTTAAAAACATCTCTTCCCAAAATTTAAGAAGTGATATCAAAGGGGATTTTTTTTAAACAAGCATCTGTTTTGACAGTTGATTGTTCATAGATTGTTTATAGTGCTCGCACACTTATTTTGCTTCTTTAATTAAAGGAAGAAAAAGAGTGTATATGCTAATGCAGTTAATGTAGTACACTGAGGAAGGTATTAGATCTGAGATGGGGAGAGTCTCCTCAGTTCCAGAAGTTCAGTGGGGCAATCTGGGGCCAGTTCAAATTGCCCCAAATTTATTTAACAGAATAACAAGGGGTCTTAGAGGTCTTCTAACCCAACCCGCTACGCAGGCAGGAGACCCCATGCCATTTTAGATAAACGATTGTCCAATCTCTTCTTAAAAACCTCCCCTGATGGAGCACCCACAATTTCTTTTTTAAAATATTATTTATTGTTTTATCATAGAAAATAAAATACAAAACAATGAAACAAACAAACAAACAAGATGAAACAAAACAAAAGCATACATTCAATCCTAACAACAACAGAAAAGGAAAAAAAGAAGAAAAGTGATCCATTAAATTTAACATTTAACATGTAAGATCCACCCCGGCTGGGTGAACAAAGAAGAAAAAGCAGTCAACAGGTTGAGTTAAACATTACACTAATCTTCAAATCCCTCTGCTAACCATCAGTTATTTTTATCCATAACTTTTGAAGACAAATCATTCTACTGATTAATTGTTCTATGTGTCAAGAAATTTCTCCTTAGTTCTAGGCTGGTTCTCGCTTGATTAGTTTCCATCCATTGTTTCTTGTCTTGCCTTCTGGTGCTTTGGAGAATACGTTGACCTTTTATTTGTGGAAGCCTTTCTCTCAGCCCAATTTATCCCACATTAACTATTGTGGGGGAACTCTGGAAGATGTAGTGACTTGGAAAAATGAATATTTTTGTCAGGCCCCAAGAACCAAATTAAAATTCAAATCTTTATTGTCAATGCAAAACATGTGTGCAATGAAATTGAATGAGCCTCCATTGGTACAATCACACAAAGCACAGAAACACAGAATACATTCAAACACAGAGTACATCTCCAGACTTATAAACAAATCCCTAACCCCAGGAAATATCAGGGCTAGGCATACATTTATATATATATATGCCACATAATACCACGACTAGACTTGATACAACAGACTCACAGTGCCAGTGCAACATGCAACGTGCAATATGTACATACTGGTGGAATAATGTATGTTGTATCAAGTCTAGTCGTGGTGTTATGTGGCATTTAGAAGTCTGACGGCCCATGGATAGAAGCTGTTTTTCAGCCTATTTGTCCAGCTGGCTCTGCTTCTGTATCTCTTGCTCGATAGTAGAAGTATGAAGAAGTGCTGTTCAGGGTGAGAGTCATCCCTGAGGATTTTTCTCACTCTGTTGAGACAGCGGGACCTGGCTATTTTCTCCAGTGGGGTTATGGGGCAGCCAAGAGTGATATGTAGCGTTACTTCTGAGTAGTTTTCTTTATTGTTCTTCACCTATAGGCAGGACCTTGCCAGACTAAAGTAACTATCTGCCTAACTATAGATATACTTGGGGAATAGCTAGGAAGGAGCCATTTTCATGTTCTTGCTCCCTATCAAAGTCTCCAAGCTTTATTGCCTCTGGGATGCAGCCCCTCCCTCTTGGGAATCCAGACAACAATCTACTATAATTTTAAGGCCAGACAAATGGGAATGAAGGTGCATAGGGGCCCAGATTATCCATGCCTGCTCTATAGAGATGAGATCTAACAGCATCTGAGCTAGCTTTCTGTTCTGCATAAGAGTCAATCAATTGTTCCCATACCAAAGTACAGCATGAGAGCTGTTGTCTTCTCCCAGTGATATTCCTTATCCAAAGAACACTTCCCTGCAGTTTGGCAGGAAAACATTTAGGAACATCCTTAAGTCAGGTATTAAATCCAACTGCAACTATCAAGCTGCACTTGCAAAAAAGGCCAGCTAGAAAATTCTCTAGGATGAAAGAGGCTTTAGAATCCATGTTGACTTCTATAACTCATTTTACAGTTTGGGCACCATAGAGTAAATTCTTCTTTTCTTTGCAAATCGGACCAGCTTCATTCTGCATATGCTTTGGGTGTTTAATATCTTTGTTTTTAGTGTGCTTTGAATGCTTTCTGAAGACTCCATCTTCCTTTACCAACAGTGATCAGTCAAGATGTCAGAGGAATCCAGCAGTATGAGTTGCGAATGAAGAACCCTCCCCCCTGGCTAGTAAGTGTGTTGTTTATAGCACTGAGTGCCATCTGCTTCAAAACATATACCAGAATTTTTAAAACTGCATGCCGAAATACATATAGATGGGAAAGTTGTATGCAAAAATGTTCAGGAGATAAAAGGAAAACGTGACAGACAAAATGCACATCATATGGATATGTTGCATATCAAAAAGCAAAGAATGTTTTGCCTTTTAACAAAAATGTATTTTTGTTTTGTAACTTTGGTAAAACACATTAACAAAAGAATGCATATTGCGCTGACAGCACATGCTCTGTACAATACCGTATATTGTTTCAAAATTACTGATATCGAAGGAGCTTGATTCTGAAATTCAAGAGATTGTAATAAGCATTTTTTTTCATCTTTCCCCATTTTTCTGACCTTTGTTCTCCTTGAACTTGGCGTTCACTCCAAGATCTTAGTACTGTACAGATCCTTGCTGATGCTATTTTTCCCCATTTCTGATGCTTTATCGCACGCTCTGTTATTTACATCCACTTAAACACTTTCTCTCTTCTGCTAAACCCAGCAAAATATGATACGAGCGGTTTCCCAAGAAGTGGGATTATTTGTGCAAATACGCATTGTGATGCAACAAATACTAATCCGTATAATCTTGTCCCCGTGTTGTTGCTTCTCAAACTTCTCTCTGTTGTCTTATAATTGGGATTTTTAAAAAAGAAAGAAAGAAAGGCGGCTATTTTAAACATCAAATTAACATACAAATGTAAAAAAAAAAGGGGGTGGGAAATCACCTAATGTCTTTGCTAGAGTGACATAAATACAGAGGGTGAGAAAAAAAATGGAATGGTGCATTAATGCTAATTGAAACAGCGAGTGCTTCATTTATGCCAACTGAATATGCATCAGGTGAACTAAGAATTAATAGAACCTTCCCTTTCATACAAATGCTGCTTTCTGCCCCCACCACCACTATCCAGGCAGCTTTTCTCCAGCCACTGGCAAAATATTTAATTTAGGGAATAAGTGCCTGAGTTTGAAAATGAAAATTAACCTCTGAGTCACCCGATTGCATTATAATTAGCAGCTTCATATGTTCAGGCCACAATTGCGTATAGATGGACAGAAAATGGCCAGTTCTTCACATCTCGTTTTCATAAACTGCCCATTTTCTAAGCAAGCTTTGTCTGGTGTGTTAGGATGGTAGGAGCTCAAAATAGGTTCAATCCAATTGCTGGGAGATTAATATTCTTTTGATTGGTGCCCTCCAGATGCGCCTGATTTCAACTCCTATAATTTCTAGTTGAGAATCGTGAAAATTACAGTCACGGGGGAAAAAGAAATTGCTCCTTTCATGGAAACATTGGAGGCATTTTGCTTTTCCTATGGATGTCAGAATTTAGAAGGGAAGCAGGCAGAGCTGGGAGGTGAAGGTAAGCGTGTCATCAGCTAAGAGTCATTGCATTCCCAAAATGGCTCAAATCCAGCCCATCCTCAATTCTATTGACCATTGAACAATTTCAGGAATGGGGTATTAATAAATGAGAATATTTGTAGCTCAGGGTTGAAAGGAGGGATCCTTGATGCTCTCTGAGCCTGGATGTTTTCTTGCAGACATTTCATTACCAAACTAAGTAACATCATCAGTGCTAGTCACTAGCACTGGCAGCCCAGCTGGTTTTCATGCCTAAACTGGGACTAGAACTCACAGTCTCCTAGTTTCTAGCCTGGTGCCTTAACCACTAGACTAGTCTGTCATGTGATCTTCCAGTGCAGGATGGTTAAACTTGAATTTCATAATGGAAGTTTTTATTTTTTCTTTCTTTTAAATAAAACTAGTGAACACATCTTTATGAACTAAAAACACGACCACAGTTTTTTTAGAAATAAACATTCTTTTTCAGCTATATATATTTTAAAAAGTCACTCTTAGTTTTGCTAAAGAAAGAGACTCCAATAGATTCCATTCAGGTGTGCAGGCTTTGCTGAATTCTTTTTTGGCAAACCTTCTAAATTTTTACATCATAGTACTTAATTCAGCACACTTTCAACCGGCTCCTGTCGCCCCGAATTTGACTCTGATGGGAGCTGTAGCAAATGAACTGATTATAATTATCTTCCTGGTGCAAGAAATACACAATTTGAGGCATAGCAGAAACAACTGATTAAAAAAAAAATTGCCCAGTTGTGCAGTTTGGTTCCAGATTTGCTTTGCAACATTGCAAATATATTTGTTTGCATATCAACTATATAATTCCTTCTTTATTTTATTTATATATCAAAGCTCTTAAGTACTCATCTCCCTCATAGAGGAGCTCTGGGCAATGTACAATTTAATATAATAAAACATTAAAAACTGAATAATTTAAGATTATTTTTTTAAAAAACAAAATGTAAAACAACATTATAAAAGAGCAAAAGATGGAAAGTTCCAAGATGGGAAAACTAGGATTTCTTAATACAGTTAAGGGAGAGGATTCTCTTGGGGCCAATCAGCCCCATGACTGTGTGTACCTCTGTGTCCCCCATGCAAGGCTACACAACCAAGTTTTTACCTCTTTGTGGAAAGCCAAAAGA
The DNA here is from genome assembly GCA_017656035.1 of Myanophis thanlyinensis. Taxonomy (NCBI): domain Eukaryota; kingdom Metazoa; phylum Chordata; class Lepidosauria; order Squamata; family Homalopsidae; genus Myanophis; species Myanophis thanlyinensis. The sequence continues at coordinate 6,610 of JAEANM010016574.1, forward strand.
TTGGAGGTTTTCCTTACCTCCAAGCAGGGGTGAAATTCAGCCTGGTCACATCAGTTCTACCGAACCGGTAGCGGCGATGAAGTTCAGCCTTGCCCACCCACCCCTGTTCTTTCCTGTCCTATATCCCCTTCTTTTTTCTTTCTTTTTCTTTTTGCTTACCTGAACAGCATGGAACAGCTGTTTTGCATACCTCCGCAATCTTCCTAATCACCTGGGCTGCCTCTGGTAAGTAAAAAACTTCCATTTTAGAAGCTGCACAGCAGCAACATGTGCGTGCACTGAACTGGTAACAAAACTAGTTGAATCCCACCACTGCTTCCAAGGGCAAGTTGTTCCACAGAGCAGTGGACTGGCAGAAAAAAGCCCTCTTCCTAGACTCCGCCAGTCTTTTTTTTTTTTTTTTTACTGTTGGGGTCTGTAACATGCCTTCCTTCCTGAACGAGTGGGATGGGCTGAAGTGATAGGACAAAGCTAGTTCCGTAGGTAGCCTGGCCCTATGCCATGTAGGTATAATTGGTGTAACTCTTGATAGGAGATACTGAATCCTCAGGAAATGTCCCAGGTTTCAGGATAGAAATGTGGGAGGAGCTACACTGCCAATAAAGGAGAATATTTGTAGCTCAGGGTTGGCATGAGGTGTCCTTGGTGCTCACCGAGCTTGGTTGTTTTCTTGCAAATGTTTTATTACCCAAACTGGGTGACATCAGCAGCAGGCACTGAAGGGAAATGAAACATTTCATGAATGAAGGCAAATATACGTGTCCCAGGATAATGTCACAGGATCTAGTCTGGGTCGGTCACTGGGACCAGAGGTTTAATCTTCTGAGCTTTCGGACTTGTGCTGGAGCCCATCCTCAGGGAGCTTCTCTCACACCAGAATGTGAGAATATTTTCTCACTGGAAGACTGAACCTCTGGTCTCAGTAACTGATCCAGATTGGACCCTAAAACATATGCAATAAAACAGTCAAGATCAGAGAGCCCCTAAGGACCCCCTGACCTACGCTGCATCATTCTTCTCAGTATTTGCAATGGTTATTTGGAAAGAAAAGTTGGCTTTCCAATTTGAAATGCAAACCTATGCTCCAATATTCATGCCTGCACCTCTGTCTTCTAGAGGGAAAAGAGCTTGCCACAGACAGAGCAGGCCAACCTGTCATGTCAAAGTCAAGACCTTATTTTGCTTTCCTGCTATATAGTGTGCAGTCTCTATTTTAAAGTCTGAAAAACCTCAATGGGAGTATTATTTGTGGGATCATCGGGCTGCTCTTAAGTGGTCCTGAGCTTTGACTGCCCAATTAAAAAAAATAAAAGGCCAAATTGCCTTCCTTGCTAAAGAGCGTTGCTTTTTAAAGCATCAGATGGCAGGGTTCAAATGGCCTCCTTAACAGTTGCTGAAATGCTTGTCAGGTGTTGGAGTGCAGGTCATAAATAAGATTTAAGCACCTTTGCGGGGGTAGGAGAACCTGATGTTTTGACTCATGAATGATGCAGGGAGAAGAAAAGTGGCAACAAAAAGCTCTAATTAAATTAAAGGGTCAGTTGGAGCAACTTTAATCGTGATATATTTTCATGCCCAAAGGAACAACAATTTTTTTGGGGCATCTACATTCTTTTGCTTTGTAGTGACTGCCTTTCGAGCAATCCTAGTGAGATGTTTGATTTGCATTGGCCAATAATTCTAGGCATCTCATAAAACCAGAGTTTTAGTGAGCGTCAGAGAAATGATTTATATACCGCCCCGAGTCCTTAGGGAGATGGGGCGGTATATAAATACGATTAAATAAATAAATAAAAATAGATTTTTCTCTTAAAGATAATCACCCATATTTTTCTTCTTGAAATTTTGGCATTATACATTCAAGGGATTTTTGAACGACAGGTAGTCTTTTGACTTATGACCAAAACTGAGACCACAATTTCTGTTATAAAGAAAGGCAATTGTTAAGGCAATTATTGAGTCACACCTGATTTTAAGACCTTTTTTTGCCATGGTTCTTAAAGAAATCACTGCAGTTGTTAAGTGAATCACACAGTCATTGAACAAAACTGACTTCCCCCCTTTGACTTTGCTTGTCGGAAGCCAGCTGGGAAAGTTACAAAGGGTGGTAATGTGACTTTCAACCACTGTAAATAGATGCCAGTTGCTGAATGTACAAATTGTGATCATGTTACTGTGGGGATGCTGCAGCAGTAATACTCATGTTTCCCTGAAAATAAGACCAGGTCTTATTTTCTTTTGGGCTCCAAAATAAGCATTATGGCTTATTTCTGAGGGATGTCTTATTTTGTCCCCATGTACAGGAGGCCCATAGTGGGACAGGAGGCTGCCTGGTCCAGTATTGTCACTACTGTGAGGTGGGGGGGGGGGTTTGAAGCTGCCCCACGTGCCCTGCACCGGCTTACCTCAGGGCCCCTGCAGTCAAGCCATCCATTCCCCAACACTTGCTTTGCCTCACAGCAGCATCACTGGCTGCTCCATTGTGGCCAAGAGGGCAGAAGAAGTGGCCATGTGGGTTCCTGCTGCACATGGCTGCCGGTGCTTCCACCATGAGGCAGGTTTCAGGGTGTTGATGGCCTGGCTGTGGGGTCTCTGAGGTAAGCCATTGCAGGGCACATTAGGCAACTCCACCCGTCCCCTGGCCTCACCTTGTGTCAGTAGCACCACGAGCAACCAGACAGAATGGGTGGCTGGCCAGCTGTGCAGGCATTTAAGTAGGGCTTATTTTGGGGATAGGGCTTATATTAGGCATGCACATAAACGTGTTAGGTCTTATTTTCAGGAGATGCCTTATTTTTGGGGAAATGGGTAAGTGCGAGGGCCAGTTGTCATTTTTTTCAGTGCCATTGTCAGTTCAAATGGTCAATAAATGGAAGTCTAAGAAGACCCACTTTCAGATTGTTCTTAAGTTTCTTGGATGGTCATAGGCCATACCAACATTGGAAACAGTGTTTTAGTGTCTGGGTGAACATGGTGCACTAAATTCAAATGTGACACCTTTTATTTTATATATCACATTTTATTTTGAAAATGACTATTGTAGCTGACCCTAGAAACATCTTTTTTTTTAAAAAAATATAGATCTACTGCAAAGAATGAATCCAGCAAATGAGCAACATTGTTGATTCACTTCGGTAATGTCCACTACAATCCAGGTGTAGAGCAGAACTTGCCGATCTATTAGAAACCCTTTACAAAATTTCCACCAGTTGACTGACAATTAAAATCTGGCCAGTGGGAAAGAAATCATCACAGTGGGAAAGTTTCCCCTTCTTCCATTTCTGCAGCATTTGGTGATTAACATTCTGTATGGACCAAATCTTTCATTTTAGAAATACACAGTATTGTAGCTGTAGAGATGTTCCTCACAGAGAACCTACATGTACAATAGCACAGGTTTTGGGCTAGGAACAGGTTCTTGATCTACCCATGTCGTGGAGCTGCCTGGAGGACTTTCACTCAGTCCCTTTCTCTCAGGCCAAAAGCCAGGTTGGTCCAGTGGTAAAGCTGTTGGACTGGAGATCCAAATTCTAGTCTATCTTCTGGTGTGGATTTTCAGTGGATGACTTTGGGCCAGTCCATGTTGGCTTCATGAGATTGTAGTGGTGGGACAAGTGAAAAGGAGGAAACACTACCTATGCTAGCTTTCTGTTGAAAACAAAGGCAGGGTCTAACACAATCCATCATTTCTGTTCTATTCATCCTCTGAGCATTTCAACAAGTCCATTTATCTTCTGGATTAACTTGTAACATGTCTAAAATTAATTTTGAAAGCCGCTCATTCTTGCTTCACTGGAGTTGTCAGTCTGCGGTTTCCCTGTTCAAAGGTTAATGATGTGAAATGCTACAAGACTGGCTGGACAGGGAGGGTTGGAGAAAAGACCTAAATGTGATGACAGCTAGGTGAAACTGGCAGGACAAACTGCTGTATATAAACAGGGAGCAAACCCCACATTCATTTGCACAGATGACATTATCTAGTTGGGTAATAAAATGCCTGCAAGCAAAGAACCAAACATAGAGAGCACCACAAAAATGATTTTGCATGCAAAAAGACCAAGAGTCATAACGCTGTATGGGTTAAGGCCTCATCTGTGTGGCTATCTGCAGTGACATACAGACTTTTGGTGCTGGGGAAACACCATAATGATATGTTGCTGGGCTTACAAATTTCTCTGAGAAACTCATGTGCTACCAATATGTCCTGAGAACACCAGATAAGGAAACCTGGATCCAGAACTATTCTGCCCTGTGAGTTTTGTTACATGATCCCTCTCCAAGTGGGCACTTTTCAAATACATTTCCTCCCTGAAATGTTCAAATGTTTTCTTTTTAAATTCAGTTGTCTAAGACTTCAGTGGGACGGTAACAGTACTCCATGCACCTTTGGCATATACAGTAATCATGCCAGCCACATGGCCATAGGAGCCCCTTTGGACAATACAGGTAGTCCTCAATTTACGACTGCAACTGAGCCCAAAATTTCTGTTGTTAAGTGAAACATGTTAAGTGAGTTTTGCCCCCTCTGATGGCCTTTCTTGCCACAGTTGTTAAGTGAATCACTGCAGTTGATAAGTTAGTAACCCAGTTGTTAAGTGAACCTGGCTTCCCCATTGCCTTGTCAGGAGGTAGCAAAAGGGTTCACATGACCCAGGGATACTGCAATGGTCATAAATGTGAGTCAGTTGCCAATTTTGATCACATGATCATGAGGATGTTGCAAAGATCCTAACAGTGAAAAGTCACATTTTTCAGTGCCATTGTAACTTTGAACAGTCACAAATGAACTGTTGTAAGTAGAGAACTACCCGTACTGCAGAGGTGAAATTCAACAAGTTCTAGCAGGTTCGGTAGAACCGGTAGTAAATTTTCAAAGCAGTTCGGAGAACCGGTTGTTAGAAGAAATCTCCTTTTGTTTTTCCCCACTTTACAGGGTTAATCCTGTAAGGAAGGCAGGAAAGAAACATCCTGGTGTTGTTTCTAACCTAATCTTTATTGCCCTGTTTACAGAAACTGCCCACCAGTCACATGACCCTCCCAACCACGCCCACCAGGCCATGGACACAGAACCGGTAGTAAAAAATTTGAATTCCACCACTGCTGTATTTCAGCTGTGAATCGGGGATGAGCATCACCCCTTAAAGTTGGGCACAATTGGCAGGGAAGCCCTGGACTGCTTCTTCTTTTTTAGCAGAAGGCTAACCGAGAAAGGCAAGATGCAGATGGCTGTCATCTAATGCATTCTTCAGCCTGGGTGTATCATAGCATAGCATAGCCTTTATATACCACTTTACAGGGCTTTACAGCCCTGTGTAAGTGGTTTACAGTATGAGCCTATTGCCCCCAATAATCTGGGTCCTCATTTTACCCACCTCGGATATTTGGAGGCCCGAGTCAACCTTGAGACAGTGAGAATTAAACTGCCGGCAGCCGGCAGTCAGCAGAAGTAGCCTGCAGTACTACATTCTAACCACTGCACCACTGTGGCTCTTAAGGGGATCTGCTGGATCTATAGGGGACCTGCTGGATCAGCAACAGCATTCACACAGTCAAGTTGTTCAACTACTTCCATGAGACTCTTCTTAAACTTGAAACATGTCTACTTCATTTTTCCTTCTCCCTCATCTCTCTGCCCATGCGCTAAATAAATAAATTCTGCCCAAATATGTTTTTTTTTTTAAACTTCCTTTTATCCATTCATTCCTTTCATGGCTCTAAATGATCTCTTGCTTTTTTTGTTCTCTATATCCAAGCTGTCATCTTCTCACCGACATGAGTCAGTTCTATAAGCGTATCTTGGCTGATGACCATAATCACTGTGAGCGGTGGGTGTAATTTCCAAGCAATAGAAGCAATTGAGGAAAATGGGACAAGTGAGCATCATGTTTATATTCATGCCAGTTTGAACACTGCAGGTAATCCTCAACTTGCAACCATTTGTTTAACAAAGGTTTAAAGTTATAAATAAGATAAGGTAACCTTCATGTTTTCCTGTGAGCAAAATGGCACACATTGAAAATGAAATTCTGTTGCCTGCTCTCAAAAGTGTACACATACATAACACACATATAGACATGCTACATACATATATATATATATTAATATACCTATGGCCATACATATAAATACATATAAATGTTAATTACTGTCCCTCTTGAATACATGGCAGAAAGAGGAAGCTTGAGAGCTCACAAGGTTGCTACTGTATGGAACAAAACTGTGACTGAATCTGGATGCTTTGCATAAATATATTTGCATTGAATAATATTTGCATTAGGAAAGCATATAAATAGTTATAACTATTTGCTGTTGTATAACGTATCACATTATGTTTTGGGGTTGTATTTCCTCCCCCACTTTTCTGTTACAGCATTTTTTATGTGTTTTATTTTCTTCTTTTTACAACGTATGTATCACTATCAAAACATAAGTGTCAGGTCTGCCTCCCTTCAAAATTTAAGAAACAAAACCCCCAACTCCACTGATTTAGAGAAAAGGTACTTTTACTAAGTTTGAATTGATAACAGTGGACTGCACATCGTCGAAAGACTTACAGACAACGTACCACAATCCCAGGCAACGTAACAAGAAGAATACTCAGGACTATAAGATCCCAGGC